>JAVKLF010000161.1:9984652-9996456 GCA_034783495.1 Millerichthys robustus | reverse complement strand
TTTGACATGAAAACAAACACATAAAAGCTGAGGTTTGATTTTTTTCTGCATGTAACTCTGGGAAAGTAATCAGTTATATATTCAAATAGTAATAAAATTATCTACAGAAAAACATCTGTAACTTTAATAAAGTAAATATTAAAAATGGGTGATAAAGGTTTTTATTTATTTAAAATCGTGTTCATAAAAAATGAAACTGAGGTCTTAACGAGAGTTTTTTAAAACTTTAAAGCTTCAAAATCAGCTTTTAAACGAACCAGGAAACTGAAACAGAAATATTTGCTAAGGCTCAGTAACATTTTTAAAACAATTGTCAAAAACCAAATAATTTAATAACCAAATAATGCAAAATCTTCCACACACAAAAAAAAGAAATTAGGAATGAACATTTTATAGAAAGAGCTTAGAGGGTAAGTTCAAACTGGACCTGTGACCCCACTGAGAGAATTTTTTTTTTTTTTTAAGATTATTGACACAGCATTGATATTAAAGAGGAATAGAACGTTCTGTTGGACAACAACATTTTATTGCACAGAAAGCTACTACAGCCGTTTGCACCATCAGGGCTGAATGATACTGCAGTAATACAAACTTCCTTTTTTATCAGGGAAAACTTTGCTTATTTCAGCAAAACCATGACAAACCTTATTCTACATGTGTTACAAACCCTACGTTGCTTTTTGTTTTGGGGGTTCAGCGATCTAACCCCAACCACTCCAATCAATGTACTGCAATAAAAAATTTAAAGTATAGAAGCCAGAAACATATCAGGAAAGAATTAGAGATTTTCACTTTTGTAGAAATAGAGTTATTCCTAAACCTATTTTAAACTGCTTCTCCCCACCTTTGCGAGTTATAGCAACATATTGTACTTGTGTATTCATACATATTACACCGAGTTCACTGCTGTCAGACAAGCCCACACACACACGTGGACGTGTGCATGCGTGTAAGAGAACACAGGTGAAACACATATTGAGCTCGTCAGACTAATACATGCAGCAGGCCGCTCTCAGTGAATCATCAATATGATAAACAGTGTTAATGAAGTGTGGTCGGGGTGTGTGTGTGTGTGTGTGTGTGTGTGTGTGTTGGAAGAAAAAAAACACTATGATAAGCTGCGCACGTGCTGATGTGTGTTTTCTCTCCTCATGCAACCCGTGACACTCCTTCCTCTCATAAATCACAGACAGGAGGGCTTTCAGAAGACGGCCTGTCAAATAATCAAAGTAAGACACACTGACAGACTGAGTGCAGAGCGGTAAACACACACACACACACACACCTCGTCTGACTCTCATTCATACGCGCGGTCATCAGCGTGTAGCCAGCCACCAGTGTGTTTATGCAAAGGTGCCAGTCCTGAGACAGAGAGCCTACCTCTGTGAGCAGAAACAAGGCAGAGGTCTCCATTGTTCAACCTTCCAGGCTGCAGGTTAAAGCCAGAAACATGTCAATGATTTTCTGTTCCAAACACACACCCATGCACACATAGCACTCTGGTATGCTTTATTTTGCTGTTTAGTTCTGCTTCCAGCCACTGTCTTTTATCAGTGTTATTATTTATTGAAAGTAAAAAGGGTTGTGTCCCACAAATTGCACAAATGTAGAAATGCCACAAGTTGGTGGTTTGTTTTTTTTTTCCCCCGCACTGTAAAGGTACATGGAAGGCCCAAAGTGATATTCAAAGAGTAAAAAAAAAAGTAAGGATGTCCTGTGTACGTAGAAGAAAATGGAAGATCCCATCGCCCACCCTTTGTCTCGCTAACTGGGGCTAATTTGTGCAACTCGTTAACATGTGTGTTTTCAGGCGAGACGTCTGCTCCGATGCAGACAGCAGCTTTTCACGCAGCATCCTCAACAATTACACACTGCGGGATAATCACCAGTCTGCACCATTTAAAGTGGGAGCAAGACAGTAAATAACACCCCTCACTCTGTTTTCACTGAGGTTAGCAGATGCTTCATCAACTTTCAGATGAACACACAAATATGGACGTGGACTCCTCTGCAGAATAAATAACCCTCCTGCTGTCCACCCAGGTGGGCTCACCTCACAGTTTGAGAAATGCTACCTTAAATAAATAAGCCCCATTCATCCATTTTGCTCTTTTATTTTCCTAACTGCTGTTCCAACTTGGATAGTAATAAGTCTTGTGTATTTTTGGTTCAAATATTTCTTTAGAAACAGCTACAAAATAAGAGTTTTTCAACCCTATAATTCACATCTTTACACAGGATGTCAGACAGCAGATAAAACATAGTGGGGTTTTATAACTTGAGAATAAACCTTTCACACACACACACACACACACACACACACACACCCATCTTCGAACAGGAAGAAGTGTACACGGCACGAGTTCACAGGCCACTATGTCGCTTGTTAGCAGCCATAAATCAGTCTCTTTCTGCGCCGCGGTGCAGACTCTGCAGCGGCAGATGACCTCAAAATGTTCACCTCCTCTACTCATCTTGACGAGGCCTGAAGGAGCCGAGCTTGGGTAAACGCTCCCAGATGCAGGGATCACACACACACACATAGTATAGATTCGTATGCACAGAGGCACATTTACAAAGATCTGGACCTCGATAGCAGGGAAAGCTCAGTGGGACATTTGTAAACTCATCTAAATCCCCACATTTATGACATGGTAAACACAGCATGCTGCTTTAGATACAGTGACAAAACTACACCATGTTTCGTGCTGAATGTAACGCTCAGTGAAGGAAATAAAAAGCATCACCTCCTTATAGCTCAAACTCCTTTCAACCCTAAACAGTTGTTATAAATTTACAGTACTGGATGTGTCGCAGTCATTTGTTCTGCGCTGGTCTCAGTCACTAACTGCTGATTTTACAAGGAAGTCAAAAAAGATTTTTGGGGAAACCTCAAAAAGGGTTTTTTGGCCATTCTTTTTATAGATCTCTTTAAAAGCAGTCATATTTACAGCCGCGCCATTAAAACACTCACACAACTTTTGCACTTCTACTCCATCTATTTGTAGCCACGGTCCATCAGTCAAAGCAAGAGTTGATGACACTGTAGAGGTTTTTCACTTCAGGGCCTCGAGACTGAAAGCTCAGAGAAGAGTCGAGACAGTGAAAGCCAGACAAGATAGCCGCTAACGACAGCTCGCAGTCTGCAACGCTACCAGGACTGCAGAGGGGCTGAGCAGCTCAACAACTCAAGGGACCCTGTGAAAACTGTTAGCTTAACATCAAGTGTAGTCGTTAAGGAGGAAGTCAACATTAGCCTCTACCACATACATCATGTTTAAGTGTTTTTGGAAAGTTTGATTCAAGTTCCTTCGTGTTTAAGTAGGGATCAGACAGTCTGTGAAACATGCATTGCTTTACAGAGGAGGTTCAATGACTCCTCTGCTTTTTTTTTTTTTTTTTCATTGAGGTAAACAAAGTGCATGACTCCCATTGCTGCTTCAGCACTTTGGTGAGGTTCTCTGAGACCTTTCTGGAGTGCCTTTTTAGGTTATTTCATCACCACAGACACACAGTAAATGAAAGCTTGTGTGACAGATTGAAGAAAATTTTAAACTCGACTTCTAAAAGTTGTTTACACACACAAAATGGGGCAGGATACAATCGCTCTTCCTTTATGACTCTTCTTACATTTTCAGCTGTTTCTGCTTTTGTAATGTTTTTTGTTTTTTTACTGTTCTGTCTCCTATTGTCTTAAATTTTGTTCATTGTTCCTTGTAAGACAAAAATAATAATTTACATTGTTTCATAAGAGATACGGATATACAACTCAAACATTAGGAAATAGGCTACTAATAAGTAACAGCTGGTTTTAGATATTTTCTAGACGGCCTGTCTCGTCTGAGGATTTAAACAAATAATGTCCTCACAGTGTCCTAAAGTGTCTCATTAGATTTCTTTGAGGCCAGTCATTAAAGGAGTAGATATGGAATTTCAGAGTTACCTTAATTAACTGTCTTGTTGAGAGCTAGATAAAAAATATTTTATAACAAAAGTTTGGTTTTGCTAAGTTGGGTACATAGGTTGGGTACCAGAGTCGGTCGTGGGGTTGTTAACTGTCCTGTATTAGCTGGGATGATCCAAAAGAACTGGCTCTCTAAAAAGAGCCAGAGTTTACATCACTATGAGGAACATAGGTACCAGGGAACATAGGTACCGGTGGAGCGAATATACTCTAGAAAGACACACAGCTACCAGAAACATGAGCAGTGCATAACATAGATACCAGGGAACAAAAGTACCAGGGAACATAGGTTAGGTTACTCCTGAGTAGCATAGTGAAATTGAGGGGGGAAAAAAGTTAAGTGTCCAGTATAATTTGTTTACAGTGAGAATATCTCCATAATAATGGCCTTTCCAGTAGTCTGGTTTTGATGACATCGTTGAAACGGGCCTATCGTATGAATTTATAGGCGTGAACATTGATATATAGCCTAACTTTTAGCAGGTAAATGATTGTAGTTTCCTCGATGTGGTCATGTGAATAAATATTTAATATTTTCAGCTCATCAAAAACATGACTGTGCTTATTCTTTATTTTGCAAAAGAGCCTGTTTGAAACACTGTAGCCCAGGAGATTTGGTATGAGTTCGATGTGAGATTTTCCATTTTATTTGTTAGTTTTGCAAAATCCAGATTTTTTAAATTGTATTTTATTATTTGTTTTTAGTTCCATTGTTTAGATTTTGGCTTCAAACTTATTTGGTTCAGAAAAAGGCTTTGGCTAGAAGAAGAGTTTTTCAAAGCCTTGTCTGTTTTGTAACAAAGCAACCTTTTTGTGATGTGGTCAGACTGACTCGTTCCATCAGAGATTGTGAAATGACATAGGAGTGCAGTTTACAAATAAGTAAAATGAAAACAGTTTATTCTGGTGACAAGGGCGATTTTTAGTTAATGTTGCAAGATTGCAGCTCTGCTGTACTTTTCTTATTATTTTCCTTTTTCTGCACCCAACAGGGTCCGCTTGGCTTGGATGGCAAACCGGTAACTAGTTTTATTGTCAGATTTATGAAATATGCTTTAGGTAATTGATTTTTTTTAATTCTCTTTTCTTTGTTTTACACCTCAGGGTTTGCCAGGTCTGAAAGGAAGCCAGGTACAGCATCACATATCTTTTATTCTCTAACAACATAAATTTATTGTGCTGAAAAATTTACAATGCTTTAGCAGGACATCCAGATGGATGTCATCTATGAGCCTAGAAGTGGTGGGAAAAGGGTATGACTATTCTGTCAAATGACCTTCAACTAAGAACACTTTCTGCTGAAGTTATGAAACGTCAAACTGTCCTTTCATTTCTCACTTTTAAAACTAGTTAGAATCTATATTCAATGGGCTGCACCACATCTACCATCAGTCTGTAGCAGTGTAAGAGAAAAGCTGCTGTCTGCTGGTTCACTAACAAACTGCTTAACCTCGCCACCTTTCTGCAGGTGTTGTGCTTCACAGCTGGCACAAAGAGATAACGCTGAGTTTAAAGTTTTTGTCACATTTAAAGAAAAAAAGGTCAATTTATCTGCAGAAAAAATGCAAGTAAAGGGAAGATTCATGGGAAGAGGGAGGGTGAAGACTAAAAAACAAAAGTGCTGAAATGGGCCAGTCCTAAGTTCTGAACCACATTCCTACAGCCAACGATGCGCCACTAGTTAGTGGCCAAAAAACTGTGGCCACAGATAGATGTTAGTTTTTCTCCTTCTTTTTTGTCTGTCACAGTCATAGAGGGACTGTGGTCTGTTTGTGGTTTGGGTTGCCGCCATGTTTGGCATCTTTGTGCCACTTTTGAGCGATGGACAGATGGGAACAAACGGACAAAATCTTCTCATCTGTTAGCCCAGTGTTCATAAATAATGTCAAAAAACAAAACAAAAAAAAAACAAAGTGGGACTGTGTGTGTCACTCAGGGCACCCTAAAGCCTGATGTTTTCAGTTAGTGTTTGTGCATCTTTAAAGTTTCTTATTTGTCAAGCATCTTGGCTTTTTTACAGTTCCATCTTCTCTGGTTTCTTATCTCTCACATATGATCCATGCATCATTTGGTCTCTGTGAACTGGGATTAAGCAGTCTCTCTGTGGCACTTTCGCCTGAAGTTTTTGATTAAACATTTGCTGCTTCAGCCAAGTGGAAGATGTATTGTGCTGTGATGTGTGTGCGTTAGCCATAAGTTACCTGATTTATTTTCACCGACTGTCTCCTCCATCCCGCAGGGGCTGCCTGGAGCCAAGGGAGAGAAGGTAGGCTTTTGAATATGAACTTTGACACGGCCGTGCACTGTCTGAATGTATTGCTCATTTTAATTTAGTCACATGCACCTTTTGGTAACACAGGTGATATGTGTTCAAAGTTTGCATCCATCAAATGGAGCGAGTATGAACACTCTCTCATGTCAGGCCACTAAGGAGGGTGCTTGATGATAACCAGATGTTTTCCCATTCTGTGAACCTCTGGCCAGCTTGAGATGTTAGAGTCTCTACGTGCTGGCAGAGGAAGCCTACCATGTGGCCGCTGGTGCCCACACGTTTGGGTGACTTTGTTTTTGTGTGAACGAATGTTTGCTTTTGCCCTCAAGCGACAGTCCCTCAGATTAGCCAAAGCACATCTCCCGCCACCGTAAACAGCATCTGTCAGAGCAGGGTTTGCTCTGATTAGCACAATGCTAAGTTTGAAAAAAAAAACTCCCTGTTATTAGAACATAACCTCTAAATCCTCATCAACAACCAACTTGGCACTGTGCACACCCACTTTTACTGAACTGATCTCATCCTGTCAGATTTATGGCTTATCAAATGGCTTAATGTCTACATCCTGTGGTGGTTTGAACAGATGACCCTTGAGTTCCTTCCTAGAAACATTTTTTTTGTTTGTGAGTCCATCTGTCACAGCTGCTCCTCAGTATCTGTTGCTCCTGTGTAGATTTGCATTGTTGAGAACTGCTGACATTTGTTTTTTTCCTGTTATTTTTCTCTTAGGGTGACCAAGGAGACATCGGGCCAAGGGTAAGGCTGGGGTGGGGGTTCATCTCTGGGGGCTAAAAATAACACATTTGAAGGATTTATGCTCGGTTTGAAGTTTCTTACTTTACCACAGCAAGTTTAGAAGAGCATATATTTTCCAAAAATTTAAGAAAATGAACAGGCCTCCATTCTCCCTCTTTTCTTCTGTTTATCTTTTGGTTTTGTAAAATGTTCTCGTCTTTGTTAAGGTCAGTATGCACACTTTCTTCCAGTCAATTACTTGAAGACTTACATTTTCTTATAACTCATGAAAAGAACTTAAAACTCGCTGAACCTTCATCCTAATTCAACCTATCCACCACAGCTAATCGGCTACAGGAAGTACAAAAGAACACATAGTTTCAGTGTCAACAGATATTCAATTATTGCATGAATTCACTCGTAATATTATCGAGGTTTGACAAAAACTGCTTCAACTTTGTCATTCTTGCATGAAAGGTGTCGAGCAAATTGCATTTTTTTTCAGTAAATCCCAGACCTTTATTATGCTTTCATTTTGACAAATGATAGGGAAATGCATTCCCTACACGGTGCTTTCCTGTTCAACAGTTTTCTATATCAAGCGTTTGTTGAAATCTTGGAAAAGAAAGAAAAATGTCTGCAAATTACAAGTGATTTATTTATAATAATTTTAGGTGACTCTTGTCACATTTTTGGCAGAATGAAGACAGATGCAAAGAGCTCAAAGAAAAATAAAACAGAACTTTATTTTAACAGACAAACAAAAGCCAAAACTTACAATTAAATAACCCAGGAGACACAGAGGAAAAGAACTCAGGAGCCCAGTAAGGCTCAGGGAACAGCAGACGTGTGCATAGTGCAGCACTGAGGTGTGAGTTCAACTGGAAAGGGGCTGATGGGTGGAGTGGCTGCAGCTGTGACTGGTGAAACGAGACAGGTGTAAATAGGTGTAGCAGGCTGTCTGGAAAGGCACTGACTGAGATAGAAGTGGCTGAGGAATACACAAGAACTAAACGCAGGACTCACAAAATACATAAACAAAATGACCAGAAAGAAAGAAATCTAACAATAAACACAAAAAAAGTAGCAAAACTAACAGATCCTTACTACAATCTGACTAAAACGAGGTTAGAGAAGCACCAACGTGGGTCATAAATAAAGAGAGATCTCATCACAACCCTGTACTATATTCATACATCTTTCAACTCACCATCCAACTAAGAATA
The DNA here is from genome assembly GCA_034783495.1 of Millerichthys robustus. Classification (NCBI taxonomy): domain Eukaryota; kingdom Metazoa; phylum Chordata; class Actinopteri; order Cyprinodontiformes; family Rivulidae; genus Millerichthys; species Millerichthys robustus. The sequence continues at coordinate 9,988,259 of JAVKLF010000161.1, read as the reverse complement.
ATTAAAACCGTATTTATCCTGAGCATCTGCCCCAGCTGCTCTCAGTCCTCAGTCCTGCCCGTGAGATGAGGTTTAGCTTGCCCACATGTCTGAAGCCAGAGATGAGAAATGACCCACTTACAACTCACCATCAAAACTCAACGGCTGAGGCAGAGTGCCAAAACTGCCGTCTAGTCTCGGACAAAGAGTATTTTAATATCATTTAAAGAAAGAAAAACATCTTTATGTATCTGGTTCCTACTGTCAGTGTTTTCCTCTCATGGATGTAATCCCTTCATGAGATCCATGTAATTACTTCATTCAGTGTGGTTTGAAAATCAGCCCCCTGTGCTTTTTCATGGTTTGGCTTCTTTAAAAAGAGTCACGTATACCCCACAAGTAATTCATCTTTTTCTAGTTTTCAAATTCAGAAGAGAATATTAAATCAAGCCCCTTTTCACAAAAACAAATCCGGGGTTATATTTGGGGTTTAAACCACACCTTTTTTAGTTTGGTCAGGCTATACAGAAGAAAATATTCATCTAATTTATTATTGTGGCATTATCCAAAATTTATTAGAAATCATTTTAACCCTTTATGGAACACGATATGGTATCAGATAGGAAAAAATAATAGTTGTGATTATCACGAGTGATTTGTTTAAAATTATCTTTATTTAATTAATAAAGGTTTGTTGTCTGGAGGCAACATGGTACTATAGCTTTTTATGTAATCACATAACATTACATTACATATTTTTTCATAACATAATTAACAACATACCATAAAAAATCTTTTAAAATACTTTCTTACTAATCACTGAAGGTGCTTAATATTTTCTGAACGTGATTATTTGGGTGAAAATGAGTGAGAAATGCAAATTTCTGTAGAAGAAATGTGGGGTTATGTGAGTCGTTCACATGTGCTGAAAAGGGTAGAAAAATGAAATTAACTGTTTTATATTTTTATTGCCTCTAAGCTATGTTAGAGGCAACCTTCTAGGGAATTCTAATTTTCAACATTGTAGCTTATCAAAAAGATAACTAATGTAAAAAAAAAACAGCAATCAGATATTTAAAATGCAACTGTGGTTATATTCATCTCTAGTTTTTAGAAGCAGTATAGTGATTACAATTTTCAATATTTAAGTTAATCTAGGGTACTAGCTACTAGCTCAGTGTTTGTAAAACTGAATGAGTTTGACTCACTTTCGTGTACAGGCTTAGGATAATTAGCCGTGTTGTCTTTCATCTTGAATCAGTTGTAAATATATGTCTAATGGTTATGATTTGAGAGTTTAAACTCATTTTGTGGTTTTATGAGACACTTTGCTTACAAACCCAGGCCATCCATCCATTCAACTTCTGTGGCCTCAGATTTGGAGGTGCACACAGTCACGCAGACGCAATAATTTATTCAGTGTGTGTAAACATTCTCTAAGCTCATAAACCTCAAAGCATTGACGTGACAGAAAGCGTGCGAGAATATTGGATTTTAAAGCGGGCGTCTCTTATTGTTTAATAGCAGAGTGTGAACTTGTCAGAGCTGCCAAAGTGGAACGGTATTTACGATGCGTCTCTAAAGCATTACAGGAATTCCTGATTCCTATCGAGGCGAAAGACGTTTGATTTTCTTTTTAGATTTTGAAGCAGCAATTTGTGCGAGAATTAATGTTTTTCTGGTATTCTGCACTACCCGCGCTCTCCAAATGATAAATATTTAATTTGGCCGAAGCTTTATAGCTTTGATATTCTTAGATCAAGTCTGCAGCTCCTGAAAACCCCCTCTGAATATTCTGTGGAAGCACACCCTTGGCTCCAAACAAACCCTGCAGACCTTTAAGACGCTGGAGTTGTGAAGGATGACTTTATGAGAGTTTTCATGTATGACCACAAAGGTCAGCATCTGAAAAACTATTTAAAAACTTATTACGGCTGTAAGAGGATGATTCCAGGAGGAGCCTGGTTATCACTTTGGCCTTTTTTTAACATTGTGCTCCTGTTCACCTCTGAACTCCTGGAGGAGGTGGAAAAGCAAGTGAAAACAGGACGCAGCTATGAATCTCCTTCAACCTGGGACTTCCTGTCAATTCATCATCTTCAGTTTCTTCATCAGTCTGTGTCTGGACCTAGGGGTGGTTTCAAACACAGAATCGAAGTTAAGGTGAAATCAGACGCTTCAGAACCACAAAAATACTATCACATAAAGTCATACTTGCAACTTATTCTGAAGAGCCATTTATCAAAAGAAAACTTATGTTATTGCCTTTTTATCTGTGTGTTTGTTCAGTTTTTGAACTAAAAGTTGGTGTGGTAGTAGCTGAGAGTCATCTGCAGTACATACTGTGAGCGCTCCCAGATCACGTAAAGTCAGTTTAAAACGGCCATTGACTATTTAGAGTCAACTCAGCCAAAACTTTCTCCAAAGCAGGATAAAAGCTTAAGACGGTGTTCAGATGGGGGGGTGGGGAAGGGTTGTTTGTCTTAGCATGAGCTAAAGGTCTGAAGAGAGTGAGGTAAGGGCGATGCCCACCGTGCAACAGCCTGTTCTGTTCTGGGATGTTTAAGGACCATATGTGGTGTTCACTGTGGGGAGCAGCGTGAATGTGACAAAGAGGAAAAGACGAGTGTACACGGATGGGGGGAGAAAGAGAGGGACTCTGTGGTTTCGGGAAAAAAAAACCTCAGCTGTCCAGTGCTCGCCGCGGCCAGTTTACGGAAACCTCCCGAACAGACTTTTTTTTTTCCTCCCCCCCATTGCCTCAACTCTCAGAGAGCTTCTCCGTCACGTCTCTCTGGCCCTCTCCTCCTTTGCGTGTGTTTTTGCAGGAGTTCAGCCAGGGGAGGCTGCGTGGTACTCAAAGGCCTGCGGTGGCAGACAAACTCTGCTCCTTTCAGCTTGACAGACAATCTACACAACGACTGTCTGTTGACTGGAGAGTGCCAAACCTCCTCTGTTTGGTTTGGAACGGACGGGAGAGCACCGAGCATACACATACAGTTAAATATGTGTTTGAATGGAGGACTGTGATATAAATCTTTTTTAAAAGGGCCATGGTGGTAGTAACCAAGTTTTTAATAGATTTTTTCTTTATACAAATTTGTAATATCTATAAATCTTATTATATACCCAACTGAGCAAAGGAAAAGGTTAAATACCCAGACAGAGTGGGGACAATATAGACATGCTGAAAGGTCATTGGCTCTTTTTTTTTACAGCATCAGGTCTAATGTGTAATGGAGTTAGCAGTATGGGTGCTAGTCCCATATTGGGCCTGGATACAAGTGGTGATTCAGTGCAGACCAAAGTCATGCGACCCATGTCTCCTCCCCTGTGGTAAGATGGTCCACAATGGTTGGAACTGGATCTGAAGGTCCAGCTGGTTGGCATGAGGTTAACATCTGGTCCCAGGAGTAAAGTCAGGGTGTCTCCACAACAGGCAGTCCCTCCCTCTGTGGGTGTGATAGCGGGCAGATCGGCAGCAGGCGACTTTGGCCGTTGTGGTTTTATCATTCAATTGTCTGACATTTTTTTTCTTTAATTTGTCGTGGCTCTGTTTATAAGTGCACGTGTAACCGTGGGCGACCAGTATACCTGTATCTCAAGCTGTATGTGCTCGTCTCCTAAG
>JAVKLF010000161.1:9939260-9951159 GCA_034783495.1 Millerichthys robustus | reverse complement strand
GCTGGGCTGCAAAAGGGACTCAAAGAAACGTAAAGATGTTTAACATGCAAATGCAAGTTTATTTTAGGAAGATAATACAAAAAATTACGTATTTTTTCAAATTGATGTGTTGTGTGTTTATTTTTAAGGACAATTTGTGTGTAAAGACAGAGTACACTCAACACCTCCGCGTTGGTATCGTCCAAGTGCTATAAATACTTTGCTAGCGTGTTCACGGTGCAGTGTGGGTTGCTAAGGAACCACAGAAAGCAGGTAATATATCAGGTTAGCTGTAGCATGCTACATAGACACTGCACGAGCAAGCTAGCAGCTATTTAACTGAGTAACGCATGTTTCCATAGTCTCAACTAATAGTGCAAACAACTGACTGTTCGTCATCCAAAGTGTAGTCCAATGAGTGACATGATATAAAACGACAGTAATTTTAGTTGACATAACTATGCTATCCAATCAGCTAACATAATCGGCTAATCTGATGTCTCACGAGCTGCATCGTGTTAGATTATTAGCTTCACACATTTGCTCACTAGCTAATGTTGGTCCAAGATTTTTCCCCAAATACAATAAGACAAAAGGTTAACATTTATATTGCAGCTAATGTTTGAAATAGTGGTTGAACACAAACACGTGCCATGTTATAAATAAAGGAACTGCGCAATTTGAAAAAACTCGTCTTGCACGTTATTTGGTAATTATCTTCAGGATTTAAGTGTTTAATGCCTGTCCTCGCATTCTGTATACAATGTTTGATTTATCTTCCCATTCGTGGGGCTCATCGATTAGTAGTTTGAAATGATTTGGTGGTGATTGTTGACAGCACTGCCTTGCTCTCGTTAAATTGGAGTCAGATCTGTTGCCACTGAATGGGATTTAGTTTTACCATGGAGTAGTTTATCATGGGGAATTAGGCTAACAGTGTAGCACCGAGTTTATCATGAGGAGGAAAGGCCTGGTGGCCACATCTGAATGCCAACAGAGCTGAAGCAAAGTCTCAGTAATCAGTCAATATATCTCAATGTTTAGTTGCACCTAATTTAGTGAAGTGTATTTAAGATGACACAATTCAAGTAACTAATTGAGATTGGTTTAAGCACTAAATGAACTTTAGCCTCTGCACTTTTGTGGCCTTTGGTGCAAATGCTACAAGGCTGCATTGCTTTTAAAGCAGTTTACACATTGTATTTCAGTACACTTTAAAAAGTAAATGTTTTAGCCGTTTAGATTTTTTGTGGACAGCATAAGTTAATCTTAGAAAGTAAAACTTTACAATGGAAATATACAACAGTTTTGTTGCCCGCACTGATCAGCTTAGCTCTTCTTGAGAAATTTAAATCTGTACACGCTGTATACTGATCCTTTTGTCCCCACTTTTTTTGCAAAGCTACGATGACATGCTCAAACTTTATCCCATTCAGTTTTCCACACACTTCCCCCATCCTCTGTTTGAGTTCATCCCATAAGTTAATCTTAGAAAGTAAAACTTTACAATGGAAATATACAACAGTTTTGTTGCCCGCACTGATCAGCTTAGCTCTTCTTGAGAAATTTAAATCTGTACACGCTGTATACTGATCCTTTTGTCCCCACTTTTTTTGCAAAGCTACGATGACATGCTCAAACTTTATCCCATTCAGTTTTCCACACACTTCCCCCATCCTCTGTTTGAGTTCATCCCTCCCCCTTCCATTCTCTGCACAACTAACAAGTTTCAAAGTCATTGTAGTTTATTGGATCCCGTTAGCATCGCTGCCTTTGTATTGGCCCACAAGCTCACACTTGGTACCTATTCAGTATTTTGTTTGTTATAGCACTATTTAATGTTCATTTTTTAATGTGATGGAATGTGGAGTAGTTGATCTAGGATTTCCTTATGTCAGTTTGCCGTTTCATCGCTGAACCCAAATTTCTGTGTATTCACAAAACTGCACACACATCTTGGATTTGTTCTTTAGCTATACACATAAATGTGACCCATATAAATGCTTTTATTTCCTCAGATGTGTTCTGACATTTGTGCAACCATCTTAGATTTAAATCTTTGATTTTGTTCTCATCTGTCCCATTTTAGGTAGCACAAAGATGAGGATGACGATCCAATAAGAAAGGTGGTCAGTCAGGAAAGTTGAGGTGTGCCGGGGACACCACAAACCATGCCAGAATTGTGACAATTATAATTTTCTTTGTTGCCCTTGATGTGTCTCCTCGGACTGTCATTATGGTGACACTTATCACAGAGCAGCTCCGCAAGCAGAGTTTAGAAGAACCTTATCACAAAGCTTTCTCTTTCAATGCCAGTGTGGTGAGTTGGATAATCAACTAAGTATTGTACTTTGTACTAGTTCATCATAAGTTTTTTAAGTATTTTATTTTTCTTTCTTCTAGTCACTACCTGCAGTGGGCTCCAGTCCTACCACTTTGTGGAGTGCTTGTAAAACCAAACAAGGCAAGTCTGAAGAATTGACATTAACATCTGTTACTAGTAGGAACATCTGTGTTATGTTTTTGTCTTTACATTTTCAGAGACCAGCTCAACGACACACTTGTCACCCAAAGCACATGTTTTGGCTGATTCCTGTGAGCTTGACTCCCTGTGGACTGGAGAACCACTCCAGGGACCGGCGGCTGCCGTCGCAGATAAAGCTTTCCAAAGTTCACCCCCGCCACCTTCAAAACGCCACTGCCGTTCCCTCTCCGTTCCAGAAGATCTGTCCCAGTGTCGCTCAACGTGGCATCCAAGTACGTCAAAAGTTTGGATTCCGGTTAAACGTGGCTGCCACAGTAGAGGAGAATCTAGTTCGGGGTCCGGAGCCAGTTTTAAACCACTTTGCGGTCCCAGTTCTTCCTTCACTTCCTCCTCTTTACATTCATCTTCTAGCCCAAACTTTTTTAGTTTAGCATTATCATCTGACTCTGCTTTATCGTGGGGTTTTCCGTGGGACCCGTGTGATACGCTAAAAGGAACTTGTTCTGCCTCTTTTGCTACACATTCCTCTTGCTCATCTTCACCAGCCCCCCTGGTCTCTCACTCAGTCCTGCAGCGTCGCTTCTCCCTTTCTCCTGTGCATATTCAGCACCCCTCAGTGGCCTTTTTGCACCCCCAGCCCTCGCAGACGTCTGCTCCTACGTACGGCTTTTCTGGCTTAGAACACCCAGCCTTGTCACCCTCTCCCACCTCAGCCTGCAGTACACCATCCTCCTCTAGGCGTGACCCGCACCCTGCACTGCCACGATGCCACTCACAGCCCTGCGACATGCGAAAACCACGTTTGAAAAGGCGTCACGACCCAGATGTCTTGCCCTGCCCCAGACCAGGGCTGGACTTTAGCAAGATGACACAGGTGAGCAAAGTTTTCAAGCAAGTGCCTGAATTTAAGTTGGAAACACTAATTAATCCTGGCTGATGGAAAAAAAATACCCAATCACTTTGAACTGGCAACTTCAAATACTATCCAGGGTCTTTGTCTTTAATAAATAAATAAAATTGTCCTCAGCTTGTCTCTGCACCAATGAGTTACAATGAGAGCTCTTCAATCATCATGATGCACTCTTTCCCTCAAATCATAATATTGTGTGTACTATAAATGTTTTTTTTTCCTCTTGTGTAGATTGGTACTTTTGAGAGCCTGATGTCTGGAACCAGTGACTGCGTCTTTCCAAGATCCTCCCAATCGGAGAATCGCTTCACTTTCTCCCCCTCTGAAATCCTGGGGCGAAGCAGCATCGGCCCTCTAAGCGAAAGCGAGGAAGAGGAAGAGGAGGAAAGAAAACGAACTGTGTTAGATTGTGGGAAAAACTTATTCGAACGAGATTGCACAGAACTGGACCTGAGCCTTATAGAAGAAAACTGAATACACTTTTTTTGTGCTCACAGCGTGAACTATTGCATTCAGATCTGTTTAAAGCACACTTGTAGGCTTTATGCTAACTTCTGGCAGAGCCTTTGGAAACGGTCAGCCCTTGTCTGGCACAAAGCTTATCATAACGAGCCAAGCAAGCAGGAGCTAACTTCCATTCTATTGCTGTGATTTAAACACTTTAGTTAGCTTGCTGTTGAAATTTTTGCACACAAAAAAGCCAGTGCCTGCCTGTTCAGCCCCTCCATAGGTTATGTGCATGAGCAAATAAGCAACTCTATGCGCACAAACTTTCAGATCATCTTATATTAAGTCTTAGTTTAACCACTGACATGCATCTTAATAGTTTTTCCATTTCCTTATGAAACACTACATATGGAAGTGAGTCATTTAAATGATGCACGCTAAAATCCAGAAGACGAATTTGGTTGAGTTGCCATTCTTTAGTGAAATACTACAATAGACTGCTTTTAAATTATGATCTCTTAATTTGATCTTAATTACAGTAAATGAGAGCTGTTGGCACGTGTAGAGCCAAATGCTAAGCAAACACTCACCTGTATATTAAGCAGGGTACATTCTAAAATATAGTTTTTTAAAATTTCTCCACCCATGATGCGCACTCACATACAGCTTGTCTCTGTAGGATAACGCTGTGTTCAAAAGGAAGTTTTGATTGTATTTGCAAAATTGTCATTTTTCCCCCTCCCCTTGTTTATAGATTCTTGGAGTTGCTTCGACATCAACACATTAGCAGCAGTAATACTGATGATACTGTTAAAACTTACCATGCCTTAAGTCGAGTTTTTGGTGATCTGGTTATTTCCACAGCCAGGCACTTTTGTATACTCCGTTTCTGGAATGGCTGAATGTGTCAAACATGCACTAAAATAATCGAGTAAAGAGGGAGGAAAAAGGAAAAACACAAATCACTGCTGCTGCAGGATTATGTCTGGAGACTGAATCCAGCTGAGTGAATGAAAAAAAAATTCCTGTTTTCAGGTGGAGAAATACAGTTGTTGCACAATTTATGTATGAATAAAATTTATTAGAGAAATATGCCCCCCTCCCCTGAAAGAAAGGTCATTTGCTTTGTTTGTTTTTGAACACCTGTGAAGGAATTCAAGAGGTTACTTGTGACACCTAGTGGTAGAATCAAGATAATGCTTGTGCTTGTTAGCGTACCACCAGACAGACTTTTCCATTATTCTACACATTTAATTCCTATAATTATCTGTAATGGAAATATAGGAGCTGATGCAGCATGGATCTTCTTGAGACCCACTGACTTCAGGAGGTTTAATGTATTGAACAGCAACAACATCTCTGAAAACAGCTAAAGAGAGTACAAAAGCTGGTAACACCAACAAGATTTACATAATGTTTCTGCAAATAACCAGGAAACAAACTGACCAAATTAAATAACATAGAATAGCCACAAAAAGGTAAAAAAAAAACCCACAAAAGCTTACATTCCTTGAAGGTATACATATCTACCGCTGCCTCGTGGCTGAGAATGAGGCTACAATCACGTAAACGGAATTCTTTCTGTTTAGCTCAAACCTTGAACTACATGTGGTGCAATTTATTGAGTTGTTACAAGATGTCACTCAGAGTATGTGTTGTGAATGACTTTCAACTACTACCAAATTAAATTACACATTTATATTTGTAAAATGAGTTCTACTTTTGTGTTGGATTGACTCCATAAGTTAATCACACGTAGAGGTACATACAACAACTACTATCTGAAGGTTTCATTAGTGTGTTCAGTGGTATATCACATATTTTGCTAACAAAGTTGACTAGAGACTGTGCACAGAATATGGGTTGGGAATGAGTCTAAGCTACAACTACTACTTTTGGAATGTTTTTTCTTGTGGGGACCAGTGGAAATCATGGAGTGGCAACAAAACCCAGAACAGACTTTTAGAAGATTGTGTTGTTATAATCAGGGTATTTTACAAATACAGCAATACACGAGTTAGGGAATCAACTTCTAATACACACGAGTCTACTTATATATATATATAATTTTTGTTTTACAGTTGATATTACTTATTAGGAAGATCATTGTCACGACTCAACTTTAAAGCTTGTTGTCTTCTAAATTAATATCTCTAAAAACATGCATATAATCTGAGATCCTTCATCCTAATGTTGAGGACATTAGTTTTAGACTGGCTAGCCTTATTCAGGTGGACCAGATTAGAAGTTTGTTATAGTTTTTTATATACATATTTATATTTTTAGCTCCTAATTGCTCCATAACTCATATATTTAAGAGGTTGTATTAATTCTATAAAGCTAAAGGAAAAATGTGTAATAGTCAAAAGCTTAAATCTCAATAAGAACAATAAAACTGACTGACAAAGGGAGTTGGGTGGGTGGGTGTTAAGGGGGACCATTGCCGCCCTGTGGCCCCTCCTTGGAGGTGCCCATGCACGTCAGCAAACTTCAAACAAAATTGAAAGCAATGTTTGTTTCTGAGGGGCAGCGTTTCACGTTAAGTCGACGGTGGTGGCCATATTGAATTTTACAAATAAAACAACTAAAAGTGAGATTAACCCAGATGGAGAAAAACAAACCGTCTGTTTCAGTCAGGTTGTGAAGCTGAATCTGCTCATAGTGATAAAACATGTAAACTTTTAGACTAGTTGAACTGCGATTAAAGCTGAAGTTCACCGGAGAGGTTTATATCAGCTGTTTATAAGTTGACATATCTTACATGTTTTGTCGCTCCGCCGTGGAAGGTGAGGGCGCTCCTTCCAGGGCTTGGACTCTTCTTTCTTTCTTTTTTTTTTTCTTTTTTTACAGCCTGTCTGTCTGACCCCCCCTCATCAACAAGCCACTTCCTCTTTTGTCTAATTTCATGGCGATCGGGAGAGAGGGAACACCGCCGACGTACGCACACTGTTTCACTACTCCTGAAAGAGTTTATTTTGGGTAAATAACTGTCTTTTTTCCCCCCTCTCACCTTTCGTTTGTTAGTTATTAAGTTTATCTAGTTCAATTTAATCGTACCGTAGAATGCTTCCCAGTTGAGTAGCTTATGTGTTCAGCTTCTCGGGTCAGATATTTCACATTGTAGCGCCACTCGCTGATAACAAATCGGACGAAATGGGCTCCCCCTCCGCCTGCTCCTCTCCCTCAGACCCAGCCGCACACACGCTACTTAGCGGCTAGCTAACGTTAGCAAACGCCTCACATATGTTAGCGCTAACAACGAGTTCGGGGAATACATTTTCAGACGCGGTGCCAACAAAATATCTGAAAATATTATTTTTATTTAAATACCCGTGAACTTTAGAGGGTCGGTAAACATGTTAGCTACTTGTTGTCTCCGAGTGTTTGTGTTTTGGGTTAGCAAGAAACCAGCGGGGGCAGCTAGCTGTCGTGCTGTGTGTTTAATTTGGTAACTTCAATCGTTGTTCGGAAGTTTTATTTTCGCCGAACTTGCTTTGAATGGCCATGCCGTGATGGAGAACGGGCTTCACATCGTGGCTTTATAGCTGTAATGTTTGCATGGTGCTGATAAAACATTGCCACCATTCATTACAACCCCCCCGCCGCTCCGGTGACTGTGGACAGACGGGCTAGCAAGCGGCACCCTCAGCTAACTAGTAGTTTAACGGTAACTTCTGGCCGGCATGTTAGTAAAGATTAATCCATTATCGCAGTTCAGTGATATCTAACAGGCCGGGTACCAAATATTTATGAAAGCCAACACCGTACGGGACGTTTGAGCCAAACTGAAGTTTACTAGAAAGTTGGAAGCCATGATGTTTTAACAGAAAATAACAGCAGGCCAAACTGATTACTTGGCTGCACTAACGGTTACTAACGGCACATTTGCTGCACGAGTTCGTTCACCCTGGTGAATAGTTAGGTCAAAATTATTAGTTTTGAAATAATTCAATTTAAAAAGTCGTGGATTTAATATACTTTTAAAGTATCAATTACTTAGTTTGTCTTTGACTGTAGTGGTGCAGGTTGTTCATTTGGACTGTCCTGTGCAAACAAAGCTACTATATGATTGGATGTTACCTGTATTTTAAAAACATTTTTAAATCTATGAAACTGTAAGCAAAATATCTCCTGAGCTACTGGATAAATTTGAATAAAGTAACCACTGTATGCAGACTTACTACTGATCACTGTGGCTTATCAACAGTAGGGAACACAAAGATGTCTCTAACTTGGTCAGTTTAACAGATACTGAGCTAAAATTGTGACATTTGGTGACTGAGAGTTCAAGCACTGAAACGTCATGCAGCGTCTATTTTAATCTTTGGAGAGTTTGATGAAGTGTTGCCCCTCTCATCACATGTCTGGAAAAACAGTTTGACTGTTCAAACTTTAAAACTTACTGTTGTCATTATGTTTTAAAGGTTATTTATGAATTATGTACTACATGCAATCATCAGCACTGCTCATTTTTAACACTATATCTACCATGCTATCTAAACGTTGATTTTTCACAAGCAAACTGCCTTTTTTTTGCTGACAGGACTTCCCTTTCGTGTGCAGGTGTTTCTAGGTGGACTTCATTAAAGGACCCCCCTTCCTTCACCAGCATTTGGATCTGTTCTTTGCTGTCCCAGGTTAAGACTACTTGGTCTATGGCTCTGATGGACAAACCGAAACTTGTCAAGCGGCAGAGACTTGACCGCATTTGTGAGGGTAAGGGTGAAAGTGTCTGTGCACCTTCAGTCTGACTTCTACTGGTTCTAACAGGACATTAATTACAACAATAGTAAAATTGAGATTTTTCACACACTTTTCATTACGTAGAAAATTATGGCGTTTCTGTCTGTCTGTTCAAGGTCTGAAAAAAAAACTTTTTTTCTTGTTTGTTTTGGATTATCCCTATGCAGCTGTAACAATGAAGTCATTTTTATTATCTTCATGGTAGTTATATAGTTGTGCAATCAGATGGACCCTGGCAGACTGAGGTGCCCACACTTGAATTAGATGATGGCGTTTGAGATGTTGAAGCATGAGCAGAGTGTTGTAAGGATGATGACAGAAAAAACAGAAGAGTAGGGAAAATGTTGGTTATTCTCAGCTATTGTCATTGCTATGATTAACAATAACACTGCAATTGCACATTTTGTTGATATTGTGCAGCCCCACATTTATTTCTGTCTGCTTCATTAAACTTGAGTTTAAAATTTTGCCATGAGTATCCTAGCATTTTAGTTTCTGATGAGGTTTGGTTGAATTTAGAGGAAACATTTGGTTTTGGTCATGATTGGTATCTGGGAACTTGAGTGTGGAAAGGATTAAACTCAAATGTTTTGCAAAGGTTTTTTTTATTGTTGTGACTGTGTAATTAGTTTTAGTTTAATCTGCATTTGTGTTTATCAAAGTAGGCGTAGTAAGAACAAAGTTCACTAATTTAAATGCCAAATGTTTAATATTAATTTAGTTTTTGTTTTGTTTTTGTAATTAACCTACTGCTTGGGGCACAATATTTCTGGATCACATTGCTGGATAACTTTAAATGTTCAGCATTTTTAGTATTTTTACGTCTTCTGATGTTTGAATTAATTTGGTTTGAGGTTGAAGGATTTATATTGACCAATACAGACTTTGTTGTTTTCTCAGTATACTGACCTTAATATTTTTCTTTCTTTCATTGAAACTTTAAAAAGTAATTGTCACTTTTAAACTCTACCCTATTCTAGATGGCTGCCACAGCCGACTGACTCTAGAAAACACACACATAGTAATTACTCAGCCGTTCAGATCCGTCCGTTCGTCCATCCATTATCTTAACCCGCTTTTTCCTTTCAGGTTGACAGGGGTCACTGGTGCCCATATCCAGCAGTCACAGTGCGAGGGGCGGGGTACACTCTGGACAGGTCGCAAGTCCATCACAGGGACACATAGAGACAAATGAGACAAACAACCATTCACTCTCTCACTCACACCGAGGGACAATTTAGAGTTACCAATTAGCCTAACAGTCCTGTTTTTGGTCTGTGGGAGAAAACAGGAGTAGCCGTTCACATATAAAGCTAAAATTGAGCATGGTAGTAGCTGAACATTGCACCCAGGTCATACTTTGAGTTTTTGCTTAAAACTTTAATAACTATTGAAGATGACTTTTTTGCTTGTCTGTTTGCAAAAAATCTCTTAACCCAGTAGATAAATTTAAATGAAACTCTTAGAAAGTAATAGTCTTTTATTTACATCTGATTAACTTTTGAATGCCACACCTAATTGACTTAAACAAAAATGGCAATACCTGAATGAATTCTACAGATACAGAGTTAAAATTTGGTATGGTAGTACATGAAAAGCAGCAGACGATATGCATTTCATTATGTTGTAAATATTTGAAATTATTATTTTTTGGTTAGATGGATCATCTACAATAAACAAATAACCACTGAATGCACATCATTCACGACTAAAGGCTTACTGCATTATTTGTAATAAATAGGCTAAATCATCTTTTGTTTTGTTGCCAACAAGTTGTTTGTTTACATTTGTACATTAAGTGAACTTCTGACAGGCATATAGATTTTTTTATAAAATATTTTAATATTAAAATAGGAATATTTGCAGTTTTTTAAATTAAATTTTTACAAAAAACCTGATGAGTTGGAGCTATGTTAACATCCAAACAATCATTTAATGACACAGAAATTGTCATGGAAGCATAAAAATTCAAGTCAAAAACAATTTTTAAAATCGCTTATTTTTGACAAAAAAAACCTGGCTTAAAAGTTGCTATTAAAATGCTCTGTTTCATTTTTTTCATGGCAGAAAATAAGTAAACTTTATAGTGTTAAACTGTGGTTGGTGATGGGTGATTCTGTAAAAGACGGTGTTTCAAGTGTTTGCATGGCGATGTAAATCAGACAGAAATGAAGGAAACTGTCTCTGGAGGTGGGAGAGAGTAAGAGAGGACAAGGTGAAGGGTTGTGGCCGAGGCGACGGGGAAACGAGCCAGCTGTTTCTTTAAAAAACAACAACGGCCAAAAGCAGCGCAGTATGCAAATGAGGTTAGTGCTGGTTGGCTGGCTCTCAATGGACCGGCCTGTGATTGGTGGGCCGTCTGTAGGGGAGGGGCCAGCCGTGGGTGACAGCTGGGATCCAGTCAGCCTGGAGCAGGCTGGCAAGTGAGAGGGTGAAAAAATAAGAGCCATAAGGAGAGAGGGAGGAAGACCGGCTGACACGCTTCACAATAATGCAAGGTTAGGCCCCGGTGCTCATGTGCTTCCCATTTTTTACGTGTGTCTTCTAGATTTGTGAACTGCGTGCGGGACGGAGCTTAGCTTTGGGTGTGGTGCAGTTTCCCTTTCAGGCTTGGTGCTGACGGCGTCGCAGGCTTTGAGAAGGAACTGAAGTGTGTGTCTAGCTGCGTCTGGGTGGAGTACTGCTGCTTGCTGCATTATCATCGTCTGCTGCCCCTCCCCCCCTCCCCTCCAAATACAACCAGAGGGAGAGGAGGAGGAGGAGGAGGGAGAGGAGGAAAGAAAGGCAGAGGGAGGGAGACTGAATGAATTGTATTGTGTGTCTGGCCATGCTGGCTCTTCGCAGGCCTTGGGTATGCCAGTGTCCTTTACTCAGATTACTCTCTGTGCAGGGCCTGCTTGGTTGAATATTTTTTCTGAGGGGTTCTTTGTGACGACCCACTTTAGTGTTTTCCTATACAGCAAACGTCTCTTTGTGTGTTTCAATGTGTAGCAGCATGAGTGAGCTATCTGCACGCACCGTGATTTCACACTGCTGGATGGTGTGCACACATTTGATTATTTTTTAGTGAGTTTAGTGCTTTTTCTCCATTTCTTTTAGTGCATTTTTAAAAAAGGAAAGCTGAGACATTAGAGAAGGTGTTTTCCACCCTCAGAGACCCAGCTCCCTTCCCTCCTCAGCAGTCTCACCGTTACGTTCTGCTCTCTGTCACGGCAAATGTTCCAGCTCGGCTCGCTCTGCCGCCGCGGAACCCACACACCTGTCACCCAGCAGCGACAAGCTACTGATTGTGTGCAGCTAACCCAGCACTGAGCTGGAACACAATCAGTCAGATG
>JAVKLF010000161.1:9790437-9801231 GCA_034783495.1 Millerichthys robustus | reverse complement strand
TGGATTATCTGTGGCAGCTATCTTAAATCAGGGTGACTCCAAAAATTAATCAGCTAAAGATGCATATTTAGTAATTATTTTCTTTGAGTTTCAATAAAACATGTGCAATGATTCATAAGATATTTTGCTAACAGACAGATAGTGTTGACTCCAATAATTAATATCAATGTTTTAAGCACAAAAAACAACAACCCTGTGTTATCTCTCAGAGGATGGGATATGGATGACTTCCAGCTACTACAACTTTAGATTTTAGTGAACTATCTGTGAAATTATCTGAACTATGACCATTATTTTATTTTGCAAACCTGATCATTTTTGGCCCCCATAGTGAACTGGGCTGACTCAAAAAGTTAATCAGTTGTAGACATGCATTTAGGGGTTACTTTTTGAAAGTTTCAATAAAAGCTTTCTACTGGTTCACAAAATATTTTGCTAACAGAACGCACAAATACCTGCTGTTAATGGTGGCGGGCGATAATCACATAATGAATGATAATGACAAAAATAAATAAATTACAATGTGGGTAATGTTTTCCCATTTGTTTATTACAAATCATGTAAATATGTTTTTTTATTATGATTGTTTCAGAACTCCTTCCTAACTTCCTTTCCTTCCTACAGTGCTTCATGAGCTCTTATCAGTAAAAGCACATTTGTGGCTACAGTACAAAGTCCTTTTTTATATCATGAAAAGGCTACTCAACATGGCGTGTGCAGCTCAGGTCACTCAAACAATAAACCACGTGAAACACGAGCAGCTGCACTGACACATGGTTCTTAAAATGAGAAGTGAGGAGACAAAAAAAAACGTAATGTGTGTGTGTGTGCGTTAGTGATTTTGGGCACAAAATTATAGAAATCATTGAGAGCCAAACACAACTACAGCTGTTTCGTCTCATACCGGTTCTATTGCTCAGCTTATCTTCACTGCCTGTACTGTTATCTCAAAGGGGAAAGTCCACACACAGGAAACAGTGCAGCTCAGTTGCAGTATCCACTCACAGCTCAGTCAACAATTTTCCTTTTTCAAACGAAGCCACAACTTCCTCATTGCTGATTTTCCTCGCCTTTCTCTGATGTGCTCTCATTCTATTTTTTTTTTATTTTCCGAGTGTTGCGTCACAGGGTTGTGGTTTTCTCACTACTCTTCATGCACAGGAAGTGTGTTGTGGCAAAACAGGTCCCTGTCACTGTTTCCACTCCTCACAGAAGGCCACAGAGCTAAATTTAACACCAATAACAAGATCGCAGTCACCCAAAATACTCACTTCCACATTTAGAGAGGTTTGATTTAACTATCCAAAGTTATTTATACATTGCCACGTTAATATGCTTATGTCTGGGGTTGAGTTTACTGTGTGACGTCGTTGGCCGCAGACGAAACAGCCTAAGCCAATTAGCTAGCTTTTAGCTAGGCTGCTCAGCCGATGAACACATGAAGGAACTCTGGTTTGAAAAATGTTCACATTCTTACCAAGCTGAGAATCAGTGGATTGTTTGAACTTAGATGTTTGAAGCAGAACAAAAAAAAAAGGAACAGAAAACACTTTACAACTAAAATACTTGCAGTCAGACTTTTGCAGGGTAAAAATAAACACCCACACTAATATTTGCTTTAATGACCCGTAGCAAGTTACACCTGACCACCTGCTTTTTGTATCCAGCAGCAAGCATCTGGCATAATTCTGGCTGGATAACTGACCCCACTTCTTGGCAGAATTGGTGGAGTTTGGTTAGTAGGCTTAGCTTTTAATCATAGTCATCCATATATTTTCAGTAGAATCGGGGCTTTTTTGGGTGGCCTGCTTTATTGATGTGCGTTTTGGATCATTGTTCTGTTGGAACGCCCAGCTGTTTCCAAGTTTCAACCATCTAATTGTTGATTTGAGGTGAATAATTCGGAGGTGGTCCTATTTCTTTATTATTCCAAACATTTTGTGCAATGAACCGATACCAATGAACCAGCCTCACACAGTGTTCTTAGTTTCTGGGTAATTATACATTATAAATATACATTTAAATCTGTGTAAATTAAATAAAATTAAGAATAAATATGAACTTGTGCACTCTGTTCTTCATTTTGAAAACCACTGAAGTTGTATGTGTCAGTAAAGACCCAAATTATTATTCATGCCATAAATAATAAGTATGCCATAATGATAATAACCTTCACAAGCCCTGTTCCCATTTGTAGTCATACATTGGTGTAAAAATAAAACATATTGATTCCTAAGTGATTTCATGTGAAAGAGAAATGGGGAACCAAAACATAGACCCTTGCTATAAATACCTAGGACTGAATCGAAAGCAGCAAATGGAAACATTTAAATATGTGTAACACGGAGGAAAATATTACATAAATACATAAACAATCACATTTTAACTTAAACTATGAACAGCAAACTTTTGTGGAGATATCGCTCACATTCAGATCACAATCAGAGTTTTACGACAAAAGGCGCAGCAGCGTGAGTATCAGCTCTTTTATTGGGAGCAGATTCTTGCCTTTGTGTCCTTGGTATTGTGAGGCCTTGGATGAACTCACCACTGCGCGCTCGCTGTCACTGAACAGAGCACTGAACCTGGATCGAGGCCAGAACAAGACTTGTTTCACTCCAGCTGAAATTCCACCCTGTTTCCAATTGTGGCCCAAATACCAGGACACTTCTGGGTCACACTGTTTAAAGTTTGTTCTCACACGCTTGTATTAATAGGTAAAAAAAACCTGTTGAATCTGTACATTAAAAGAAAGAAATATGGCTAATTTCTCCCTTCTTATTTGTTGCTACCTTTGCATGTGTGCGTCTTGTTAAGCTGATGAAAAGTAGATCCGGTGGGACGTTGACGAAGGAAGATTAGATCCTTTTGTCACCAGTTAAAAAATGAGCCAAAGGGGCTGCTATAAATAGGCAGATTTACTCCACCTCGCATCTCAGAGCTCGGCAGGAGATCGGGCTCAGGAGTGCAACTTAAAGGCTAGGGTCAGCGTGTTACCATGGTGACATGGCCACAGGGGTATGTATGAGTACTATCAGGGGGATGTGAATGTTGAGCGTGCATGTATGTGTGTGTGTTCTCTCGGTTCCCCTACAGCAGCAGCAGTGGCTCTCACAGCCACTGTTGACAGAGAGCATGTTGGGTAATGGCAGACTGGAGTTCCCCTGGACTCGCTCCAGGACTCCTCTCCCTCTATCCCACAGTCGACCCCCCCCTCTTCCACCCACTTCCCCTTCTCTCTGCTGCTTGTTTCACTTCAGATAGATCTGTGTTAGTGCACGTGTGTGTGTGTGTTGGTTTTCAAAGCAACTAGTTTATTTGTCCTCCTCTCAGCAGTAGGTTGGCTTCTTTGGACGTTTTAAAGTTTTCAACCACACCCTTCCCCAGATCTTGGATAGTTTTTCCATTACCCCAGCAGGGCTTCATTTCCCTGTTAAAGTGTTGTTATGTAGAACTGGTTTCACTTCAGCGTTTCCTGTCGCCGCTTCTAAGTTCAACTACTGTGACTCATTTTCTCTTATTCCTATTTTTTCTTTCTTTTCAGAAACTGAGAAATAAAGACAGCTTTCTATACAATTTGTGTCTATTTGTGGCTCCGGCCACGTCACAAAACCATCATTGAATTGATCGTCATCATGATAGCAACAAATGTTGAGCAATGCATGATGAAATGCTCATCTCAAAGTGGATACCTAACCTATTGTGGGGAGGGTGGGCTTTGTTAAAGTTGAAAAAAAAATCCTTTTAAGAGATTTACAGTCACAGGATTCCAGTGCTGAGGGGAGTCATTACTTGTTTCATAATTTTAAGGTCAGCTCTGTTTATTAAAACATGCTTATTTTTAGGTTTAATCCAAATGTGTGTGCCTTTTTTTGTAGCGACTCTTCATTGCTCACCGCTGAGTGGAAGCATGAATTCTCAAAACTGCCAAGATCCTAAAAACAGAAGAGTCAAGGCAAGGGAATGATGAAAGGTAATGAGAAAAAGTAGGCGTACCAGTGTCAAAGATGTCAACATTGTAGCCCAGCTTCTGAGACGGCCTTGTCTTAGCATGTTTACCTGCACCCACTCCATTCAGTGCACAGCCTCGTGTGCCGGAGGAACAAGCTGCTACACGTTTCTGCCACAAAAGCACACAATAGTAACTAACCCCTCTTTGCACCCCGCGCTGACAAAGCACAGCGTCACACTTTCCGAAACCTCTCCTTCCACTTTTGCATCACGTTGCATGCATTGAAAAGAAGAAGAAGAAGAAAAAAAAAAATCCCTGTATGTCTAAAATAGGTTTTCATACCACAATGTTTGAAAGCATATCTTAATTATGGGGCACAAAAAATAAATCTTCCTCTGACCTTTAATTTCACCTTTTCAAAACACTTTCTTAAAATAAAGGGTTTTATTTGTAGGTGTTATTTTTAAAAAACATTAAAAATGAAACCAGAATCTCCCCACCCCTTTTATTTTTGAAAGAATGTGTATTGCCTACAGGCTTTCATGACAAAGTTAAACTATGTGTATGTAATTCTGATGACTCTCAGTTACTACCACACCAAATGTGAGCTCAAAATCTGCAAAATTAGTTTAATTATAGTTAACAAGTTGACTAAGGTTGATTCAATGTGGCAGTCATCTTGAAACAGGTTGACTCCAGAAAGTAATCAGTTGCAGCTGTACAACCAATTATTGTTTTCTGACAATATATTAGTCCTCCATTGGCTGCTGAGATATTGTGCTAATAGAAGGAAAAGACAAACACACACAAAGGCAGTTACTTGTCCAGCTGCTTTTTATTTTGATGGGCTGTAACAATAATTCATAGGAGTGAAATCCAATGTAAAACATAAAGAATACAAAGAGTTTGAGAATGTAGTGAGAGTGTAATTCTTTAGTTTTTTTGTTAGAAAAAAGAAGTGAAAACAAGAGCTGTGCTGCATTGAAAACTCATCCAGCAACAGCTGATGTCAGCAGTCTAATCCAAGAATGTTTGGCTAAAAGATTTTTTGAAAATATATTGGTATGTTGGTATGGATGGCTTTGCAAGAGGAAATTAAGACCATGTGTGGCTGAGAAGATAAATAACTAAAAGTAGATATTTTTATTTGTCTGTCGGGCCTTAAACAAGACCACTAAGTGGGATGTCTGAGCCACAGCCACTGCATAAGAACAAAACACAGACAACTTCCTCTTTCCATGCATCAGCCACGCTGCTCGGTGCCTCTGTCTATTTTCTTCTTTTCACTCAGTTGTTTTGCTCCGATTCGAAGCAATGATGTCACTTCCTGTTTGGTTTTCAGCTGCACTGCCATAGACCAAAGAAGCAGCAGCTAGATGACAGCTGTGAGTGGTGCTGGAAACATGCAAATGAACAGGGTCAGAGGTTTGAGAGTTTATGTTCCCACTGATGTTAGAATCACTAGTTTTTTTCTTTTCATTGCTTGATATTTGAATCAACATGAGTTTTTATTGAACAGATTGACTATAAAGGTAGACTCTAACGTTCAATTTGAACATTTTTATGGCATTTAGGCTATAGCATTTCAGGCTTGGATACTCAGTGACTGGGTAGTTTGAGGGTTTTGCTCAATATTTTAGCAGTTCCTACAACTGAACTTCTCTGGGCAGAGATCTCTGAGTTTATTCCTGTGATGTTGGAACCACTTATCCATTTTCGGGGTCACAGTTCCAAGTGTTCAGATGACCACTGGTACTACTGAGGCCTTAATTTTACACTTCTTTTTTAATCATTGGTGTTTCTTGAGCTTTTAATGTCTTTTTTTATTGGCATTAATGTCTCCTAAATCCTACATCTACCACCACTACCTTCTGTAGTTTGTCATCCATCAGAATGTTTGTTTGGTTATCCATCACTTGCCGGTCAGTCTGAATCTGGAAGTTCCTAAAATATCCTAGCTTTACCATTTTCCACCACTCTTGGTGGAGTTTTCCACTTGGACTATGGCTCATCCTGTCTGTACTCGGCACAGATAGTTCTCTCCAGTTGGTTATGTTGTTGTTATGGTAGACCCCATAACTCTATTGTTCTTGAACTACCATGATTAGAGCTTCTGTGCTTGCCTTCAGTTTGGTCCTTTTAGCCATTGGTAGGACTCCTCGCCTTGCCAGCGGTACATGCTAGGCAGGCGCATCTCTTTACATGATGGCTCCTTCTGTTCCTTCCTAATCTCCCACAATGGGTTTTTGCTGTCCGAGACATTAACTTAGGAGTTCATTACTGCAGGTGTTTTTATTGATGTACTCCAGGATCTTAGTTGTTTTAGCTTGGCTCTTCAGGACCTGCCTTACTTTTTTGTGTGTATACAGATGTGATGCTTACTAGTCGTCTGCCTCCCTCCTTTTTCTTAGTGTACAGTCTCGATGTACTGGACTTGGGTAAAACCCTCTGTGCGTTTTGTGGACCTTGCTGGTTTTTATCATTGGCTTCTGCTTTTGACCATCTAAAATGTTGGTCATTTAACACCTTCAGATTGATTTTATCTGTATGAATCATATGGTGGAAAAGATCGTTGTATCCGTTGATTCTCACAGCTTGGTGTTGTCCATTGCACTGCTGAGGACTGTGCACAAACTCACGGTTGCCCCCTATGGGTGCAGTTGTCCTTCAAACTCTGGCACTTCACCAAAAGTCCAGGTACCTTAGGGTTATATTTATATGTATTTCTTGTTATATTTCTTCAGCCAAAAAAGCAGCAGGAAGAAAACTCCAACTCCTTTGCCTCATCATCTGTTGTTAGTTGAGAGTCTCCTGGTGACAGACAGGCAGGCGCTGTGACACCCAGCCCTGGTAATAGAAGGCAATTATAAGCCCTGGCGAGAGCTGTGGCAGTGGGGAAAACTTTTATACAGCCCCCCTCCTGGGGCGCTGACATGCAGACACACTGAAATTAATTGCTACAAAACATCAGACGAGCTCGACACACACATGCACATAGTCAAACTCCTGGAAAGGAGAAGGATGAAACGATACACATCATGCGACTTTACATTGATGCTCGTGAGTACGGGAAAGACAAAAGGAAAGACAGCAAAAGGAAGCCACAAAAAATAAGTAGATCCCTTCCAACAAATCATGTTTTCATCTAAATAAAGAAGCCAAAGACAATAGACTTGGGTACCTTGGAGACCAGGAGGACTATTTCTCCATGGCAACCAGTGTGGTGTGTGACAATGCCGCAGTGCGAGGGTTTGAACTGCTAAAGCTGTCTGGGAATGCAGAGATAGATGGGGAAAGAGACAGAAACTCAGAGAGACCCATGGAGGGTTGACGGTGTGTTCGTAATGAGAGCACACAATGTCACAATCCCACTGTGGAAAAAAAATGGAAGTTCATGACTTTTCAACTTACCGTATTTTCTTCTGTTGACTCTTTGAGTCAATAAAAAGCAAAATCCTAACTAAGTTACAACACAGAACCTGTTTATGTTGCAGACATTCAAATGTGATCATACATACAGTTTCCTGGTGTTGCTAAAGAGTTGCTCCCCTGTTAGAATGAAAAAAAAAACCAGCAACAGTGTGGCCTTTTACAGTGTTTCTTTTAATTGTGAGGTGGCTTGTCAGGTTACGCACTGGCTGTGCTTCGGGAGCTTGTGCGGATACATATACTCTACCTGTGTCAGTCCTCACTGAACGTGATAGGGAGTGTGTAATTGGGTGTTTGTGTTCGATATAACATGCACATTGTGTGTTTGAATAGCAGGACAAACAAAAATCATGGACTGTGTCGATGTGTGACTGTGCTGAAACACGAGTTAATGTTCTTGTTGAAAGGTGGCCAATTAAGAGAACAAAACTATACACCTCGTGTTTGATCACTCCTCTACATCCACATGTGAAACGCTCTTGTTTATTTTAGATTGTTGCGCCATAAACTTGGCTTTGGCTGTCTGAGTTTTCTTTTCTATATGGGGTTCAGGTTGAGCCGACAAAATCTCTTTTTGTGTGTAGCACTGCAAGTTCCAACAGCATCCTTGCCCAGCATATTTTTTTTCCCCCTTGTCAACATTACCCGACAACCATCAACATGCAATCTCCTTTGTGTGTCTTTATTTTTATTTGCAGTGCGCTTTATAGAAATTCATTACACTGTCTGCCACCAGCGTAGGCAGAAAAATATTCCCTCTGCTCAGCTGAACTCTCACCCTCCTTTAATATAAATACTGCTCACCAGTCACGTTTTTCCCATTAAGGTAACTGCCTGCTTCACGTATGAAACGCGTCTCCCTAATCCTGTTTCGCTGTTACCCTGCCAGTCATTTGTCCCAGGCTTGGAGTGAGGAGAGAAAGAAAGTGCCAAACTCTAACCCTGTTAATTTGCAACAGATAATCTAAATTGAAAGCATTAGTGCAAATTAGATCATTTACAATTACCCGTCACCAGAGATGCTTTGTTGTCTGTCTGCAGAAGAGTTTAAGTTTATGAAATCTATTTGCAGATCTTCAGTCTAAGTGACCCAAAGCGACATTTGGCCCTCGAGTCTCAGCTCACCAAAAAACCCATTGTTCCATAAGCCAAACGCTTCTGACAAGTTATTTATTTATTCATTCTCCCCTCATTCTACTTCTTGTTTATTTTTTGTTTTCCTTGGAAGCATAAAGCTGGTGCTTGGCTTTCTGTTGTTCGTTGTCTCGTTTATCTGCCTCATCAGCTGTCATGCCTGTTGACAAGCGGCACTCCAAGTTAAATGATTATTGTATGATTGTAAAAGGTTGTGCGGGGGGTGGGGGGTGGTGTTCTGCTGGAGACCTGTCTCCCCAACCCTGTAGGCTATCTCTCATCGGCAGTCTCCAGCTGGAGGTACTGCGAAGGCTTTGGAGTTTGGCGGGGGGCAGAAAGGGGAGAGGGAAGGGCTTCTGTGAATCAGCCTGTCGTACCTGCCCTCGGGCTCACCTGTCAACAAGCCACTAACAGTCTCTTTCCCTTTCTCCTTCAGAATCTTCTTTTCCATCACTTCTTCTGTTTCAGAATCTCTTCTTAACCATTTATCTCTCAGCCTCGAACCCTCTCAGTTTCTTTGCTCTGCTCCTGCTCCGACACTACAAAACAAATAAGGCTCTCCTGAGCAGACGTGTGTCTCTCTCTTTCTCTCTCTGACTGTCATTTCCACTTCACAACATCTTATTGAAAGCAGCTTTGGCCATCGGACCCAAGGAGACTCTTTGTTTTGTCAGCTTCTAAACTGAATCAAAGCCTAAGAAAATGATATGAATGAAAAAGAAACGGCTTTGACAGGAAGTCTTTTGTAGAAAAGAAATTGATGATGTCAGGGCAGGTTTACTAAATTTTCAAAAGCTCAGGTTTTATCCAGAAAGACCAATAGAAGACTTACCACCAAATTTATGTCTTTCTTCTAATGAAATTCAAGGCCTACACTGTAAAACAAAAGTTCATATGTGATAGCAGTTCAGTTTGGAGAAATAACATATTTTTATATTATTATTTCCTGTATTTTATCAGGAGAAACTTACAGATATTAAAGATCTCATTTACAAGAGTTCCTGATTCTGACTGGCTTGTTGGTTTGGGATTATGACTAAAGTGCACTGCTCCTGTGTTTAAACAATTTTCATGCAAAAGATTTTGCAATATGCAGATGTTATATTTGCACTGCTGTCAGTTTTGCGTTTTACAATTATTTACATTAAATTCTGTGGAAGCAGTTAGCTGTAACACTGCAGTTTGGTACATTCAACAGGAATATGTTAGTATTTCTGTGATGCCATATAGATGACAGTATAAAGGTTTATAATATACTGTTTGTTTGAACTACTGAAAAAACCTTGAGAATCCACTTTGATCTTGCCCCTCTATAGATGGGCTAGTCTTCAGATTGTCGATCTAGTCAAAATTAAGCTCTAGTCAAAGAGCTCACAACAAGCAAGACATTAATTGCCCTTAATCTTTCCTTAAGCCCCACCACAAAAATGTTGAAACTATCCTTTAACATGACAATAGTGTGGCTAATGCAGTAATGCTGCTAAAAGTTCTCTTGCCACATAACTGCCAGACTTCTGAAAAGTAAAGCAAAGTTTACATTCTTGACAAAAAGTGTCCGCAAACTGCTGGAGATTCAAAAACATGTCTGTGGGCCTAGATATTACCTTTCTGCCATGACTTCATAAGTGCATGAGTCACACCCAACAAAGCAGTTGGCCCTCCGTCTGGATGCTGAGGCCGCATCTTTCTGCCTGCTCACTCCTTGTCTCATCCTGTCTGTCTCCCTGCCCACATGACAATGTCAGCAGCTCCAAGAGCTGTTCCAGTCAGCTGCTGTGCGTCAGCCAGAAAAGGCACATTTTGGTGAAACAAGGCACACAACTCAGGCAACTATGGGAAGTAACCTGCATCTTCTGTGGTGTTTGTCCAGTTTCAGAGTTGCCAAAATAAAGCTAATATCTCACTTTCTGTCCCATCTCTGTAGAAGAGCATCTGGGTTTTTTGCACCAGTGAATTGTTACACTTCCTGTCATTTTTGTGCAATAAGATGTTCACGCACTTCAGATAAACTTCTGAATACTATCAAACTCTATCAAAATATAATTTTGATCTCTCATTTTTTGCATTTACATCAATAAAGGTTCTCTAGTAGAAAACAGAAGTTCTAAACAAAAGTCTCACATGATCTGTTAGAGCTTGAAGCATGTCTTGAGTTTAACTCACAGCTACTAACACACCAAATTTTAACTATCCATCCATCCATTCATCCATTATCTGTTACCCGCTTCTTCCTTTCAGGGTCACAGGGGTCACTGGTGCCCATATCCAGCAGTCACAGT
>JAVKLF010000161.1:9774594-9786040 GCA_034783495.1 Millerichthys robustus | reverse complement strand
CTCTAGTTTGGACTTTAAAATGGCAACATTTTTCTTAGCTTAGATTGTTAAAAATGTTGTTGGGGTTTTTGAACTGCATTGACACCAAATAAAACTCTTTCAGAAATGTTTTTATTTAAACATAAAGTTTCTGTACGAACCAACAATATTACATTCACCAGCTGTGCCCTCAGCTGCAGGGTTTTTTGGGTTTTCAGCTGCAGATCATCTATAATATCTGACAGAATTTTACCATCAGCTTAATGGGGGTTAACAGAGATTTGCCAGAGGCTGGATGAGAAACACCTGGGAGGGGAGACCAAAAAAAGTCCACCCCAACCACCTGAATAATGTTTTGTTTGTGACATCCTTCAGAGTTGAACATGTTCTGAGATTTGCCTTGAATCTGCTGAAAAAAATGTTACACACATGTAAGGAAGGGCGGTTTACAACAGCTTCATATATATCAGCTCAGGCAGCATCTCTATTCTGTCTTCTCTGGCGGAGAGCTCCTCAAAGTCTCCAACCCACGATGTTTCCCAATGAGGTTGTTCTCTTATAGATCCAGTCAGCAACGAGGGGAAACACATTGATTTCTCGTCAGCATCCAGCGAGCAGAGCAGGGTGAGCGAGGCGAGGAGGCTGGAGCAGCCGAGGGGGGGAGCATCGGTATCCCGCAGGCGTCCCCGCAGCTGCGCGCTGCGTTCTTAATGCGGCCCATTAGGCCTCTGAGTGGCAGAGAGATCCCCTGAATATTGAGTATCGGAGGGGAGGGCCACCCCTCAATTAGACAGACGGGGCCCGCACCTCGTCAGCATCCGGCCATGTTGCTCCCATTAATCAATGACATATGCAGGCGAGTGAGACCGAAAGTTAATTTGGAGGAAGTTTGCCACTGCCTAGCAGGGTTTTAACCGTATTTTTGAGCCATTGAGCGTTTAACTTATTGAACTCCTGAAAATAGGCACGTGCAGAAATGAACTTTTGTTTCAGAATTATAGTTTAAATTTGATAATTGAAAAGGTGGAAAAGCAGTAAACCTGTCGGTCTGTAAACTCCTCTGTTTTCAACCAGAAAAGAAAAAAAGAGTAGAAAAAAGGCTCTGCTGCTCGCATTAGTTATTGTGAACGCTGGACATGATTTGCACTCTTTGCTTCTCATTCTCTGCCAAACAGGCGAGCTGCCTCAGGAAGTCCCAAATAAGGACAAGGGAACTGGAAACCCACCGGAATAGGTCCTTATGTAGTCACGACCTTATAAGGCACGGCGGAGCAGGGCTTTCCGGCAGCGGCGCAGCCTGCTGCACAGATGGGAAATCCAAATCCAATCTACGGCGCGAGCGGGACTGAGCCGAGAATTATGCGGCTGTCCGCCCGAGCCGCTCGGCGATGAAGACACATCGATTTGGGACAGAGAGAAGAGCGCTCGGTGTCTTTGCAATTTACTGCAAGCGCTTAATATAAAGTCTCACTTTCTGTTTTCCTCCCCGCTGGGCCAGCGTCAGTGTCTTCCACTGCAGTGCCTAAATATGGGCTTCCTCTGCTCCTAATATGGACATCTACGTCACGGCGAGAGGATATAAATCTGCGGGGAAACCTCGCAGCTCAAAGAGAGCTCGGAGAGCCCACAAGAGCAACTGTTAGAACAGAGAGAGAGACAGAGACAAGCACACATCCGAGAAACAAAACAGCAAAAGTAACAAGTCAATTCAAAACAACATTCATCCAAGACGGTCCACACCTGACTGGATGAGCAGCCTGAATTATTGCAAAACGTCAAAATTGATCCGCTGATTGATTTTGATTTATTTTTAGGGAATGAGCTTAAAGGACATTTGAATTTTCGGGTTGAAAAGCGCAAGTGGATCTTTTTTTTCTTGTTCTGAGAGGAAAAAAACAAGAAGAAACGTGGAGAACGGAGGCAGGGAACAGTAACCTCCACAGCATCAGCGCTTCGAGAGGCATCTCGTCCACCTGCGAGGCTCCGCTCTACCAGCCTCCCACCCCGCTCCACCACCCTCTGCACGCGACAAGCAGCCACCAGCCCCGCAGCTTCAGCACCAGCAGAGGATGGCCGCAGCCAAGACCGAAATGATCCTGCCTGCCCTGCAGATCTCTGAGCCCCTGAGCTTCCCTCACTCCCCGATGGATAACTACCCCAAGCTGGAGGAGGTGATGATGCTCAGCTCTGCGGGGACCCCCTTCCTCACTGCCTCTGCACCCGAAGGCGCGGGCTTTGGTTCCGGCGAGCCAGGAGAGCAGTACGACCACCTTGCAGGAGGTAAGAGATGTGCTTCTTAAAAAATATTTAGCTTTTTTTTTTAGCTTCTTTACTGGACATACGAATTTATTAAATGTTAATTTCTATTCATTTCCAAAAATACTTTTTCAACTTAAAAAAAAAAGATTTTTACTGCAAGTTTCTGGTTTTACCAGCAGAATGTAAGTTAATATAGGATAAATACAAACAAAATAAAATAACTTTTAATTACTAGCTCCAAACCCTGCTCAGTCATCAGATGCTTTTTGATGCTTTTTGCCCAATTCAGACTGCATAAATTCAGCTGAGCTGCAGTTTCAGTAATCAATTGCCTCTGGCTCTGATGGTCTTTAAGAATGTGTGTGTGTGTGTGTGTGGAACACAGAAAGACAGAAAATGAGAGAAAAATCGAGAAAGTGTGAGCGGATGAAAATGTGTGCTGGCACAGCAGCTTGTTGAGATGCAGCGGAGAGATTTGAGGGGACAGAGTTTGTTTGGAGGGGGTTTGTCTGCGTGGGCACCTGACTGATCTGGAAGACACACTGTCCACCTTTCTGACAGGATTCCCTGTCTTTTGTTATTTTAAATATTGACATTTTGATTAATGTCTTTGTATTCTCTGTGCTTTCTGCAGATACATTACCTGATATCCCCTTCAGTTGTGAGAAGCCAGTTGTGGAGCAGACCTACGCCTCCCAGAGGCTGCCCCCCATTTCTTACACTGGCCGCTTCACCCTTGAACCCGCCAGCTCCTGCAGCAACAGCCTCTGGGCGGAGCCCATCTTGGGCCTGTTCACCAATCTGATGAGCAGCGTTGCTCCATCGTCCAACTCTTCTATCTCTGCGCAGACCACCTCGTCCTCCTCGTCAGCCATACCATCCTCCTCCACCTCTTCTTCAACCTCTTCCACGTCTCAGAACTCCAGCCTCAGCTCCTCAATTCACCACAGTGAGCCAAACCCAATCTACTCTGCTGCCCCGACCTACTCCAGCCCCAACTCAGACATCTTCCCAGACCAGGGTCAGGCTTTTCCCAACTCATCTGGAGCGGCACAGTACCCTCCTCCTGCCTACCCCAACAACAAGACCTGCAGCTTCCCTGTGCCCATGATTCCTGATTACCTCTTCCCACAGCAGCAGGGAGAGATCAGCCTGGTGCCCCCAGACCAAAAACCCTTCCAGAGTCAGTCAAGCCAGCCTTCTCTCACTCCTCTGTCCACCATCAAGGCCTTTGCCACTCAGACTGGTTCACAGGACATAAAAAGTGTCTACCAGTCCCAGCTGATAAAGCCCAGCCGCATGCGCAAATACCCCACCCGGCCGAGCAAGACACCACCTCACGAAAGGCCCTATGCTTGCCCTGTGGAGACCTGCGATCGTCGTTTCTCACGGTCCGATGAATTGACACGTCACATTCGCATCCACACAGGCCAGAAACCCTTCCAGTGCCGCATCTGCATGCGAAACTTCAGCCGCAGCGACCACCTGACAACGCACATCCGCACTCACACTGGGGAGAAGCCCTTCGCCTGCGAGATCTGCGGACGCAAGTTTGCACGCAGCGACGAGAGGAAAAGGCACACAAAGATCCATCTACGGCAGAAGGACAAGAAGGCAGAGAAGGCAGGAGCTGTGGCAGTGACATCAGCGCCCGTATCGGCTGCGTCGCCTGCCTCCAGCTACCCCTCTCCCATCACCTCCTACCCCTCTCCAGTGTCTTCTTACTCCTCTCCAGTCACCTCCTGCTACTCCTCTCCCGTCCACACTTCCTATCCATCTCCTTCCATCGCCACCACCTACCCCTCGGTGTCCATGTCCACCACCTTTCAGTCCCAAGTTGCCTCCTCCTTCCCGTCCTCGGTTGCATCGAACATCTACAGCTCCCCCATCCCCACCCCACTCTCAGACTTGCAGACCACCCTCTCCCCAAGGACAATCGAAATCTGCTAAAAAAAAAAAAGAAAAAAAAGAACGAAGAACGAAGAAGCAGAAAAAAACTTTTTTCTCTACACGCACTTCTGCTTCTGCAAGAGATTTTTTTTTACAAGGGGAAAGAAATCAGCATCAAAAAGACTTTGTTTTCTTCCTCCAAAAAGCACTTTCTTGCTCCCTGTGCAGTGTTAGGTGAATCCTAAGATTTGCCTGAAAGAAAGTAAAAGACACATGTCAAGGATCGGGCAAGGACAATACAACTTGAAAAGGGATCTTTTTTTTCTTCTCTCTGTATTTGTTTAACAAATAGAGCACTTCAAATGTATAAGGGACTTCAGAAACAGGGAGTAGAAAGCAGCTCTGACGGGTTTGTACTTTTGGCACCCCCCCTCAAAAAACAAAAAAACAGAGACATTCAGATTGCCAGCGTTGTTGTGCTGAGGCACGTCCGTCCTTGAGGCATTCACTCAAAAGACATTTAATAATATACATAAGCTATCATGTATGTATATTGTACATGTGCCATGTTTCGTTTCTATCATTCTTTGGTACCACTGATGTGAACAATTAATTGCATATTTGCATTGTATTATTTGAAGTGAACGGGGCCATATTTTCTACATTACTCTTCTATTCTGTAGTGATGATGCTGTGACACGTTTTGACAATGTTGGAAAAAAAAAAGAAAAAAAAAGAGAAGCACTTAAGTATTCAAGCATGAGTAAGAGTGATGTTATTTCTGTTTGTAAATATCATCCCACTGGTACTATCTCCTCCTCACATGTGACATATCGCTCGGTTCTACGAAAAACTAGAAATTTGGAGAAATACTTTTCTTTTGTTTTCTTGGGAAAAAAAGAAAATTGAAACAAGACAAACGCTCCTGTTATTCGGTGCCTTTCGTGAAGCCTTGCAGATGTTGTGACTCGGCTGAACGCGAGAAGAGGATGCACTGCATCTCGCCTTAAGGGTTGAGGGAATATTTTTGTTACAGAATGTACGAGAGGAAGAAACATAAAACGGGATGATGAGCTATGAGGGCACCGCTTCATATTGTCAGAATGTAAGCAAAAAAAAAAAAAAGGATATAAAAGTATATTTTTGTAAAACTTATGTGTAAATATCCATATCTTCAAGAGCTGGAATGTTGAAGTTACCTACTGAGTAGGCATGGGATCCTTTTGTATGTTATATACATGCAGTTCATTATTTTGTGGTTTATCTTTATTTTGTATTTGTGTTTGTTAAAACAAGTGACTGTTTCTGGCTTCTAAACACATTGAATGCGCTTAACTGCCAATGGGATATTTGGTGTACAAGATATCCTCCCAGAAATGAAATATAAATAAAAAATATAAATATATATAAAGCATTGTTTCCAGAATTTATTGCTCAACTTTGTTTTTTAATTGTTTTATGTATCCTCATCACATTAAATCCCACCCTTCACGTTTTTCATACATAGAAATCATATTCTTTATCAATACACAGTTAATTTATTTGCGAATGATCAGATTTTTACCATAGTTTTACATCAGTGAAGGCTTTGGTTCACTTTGAGGAAAGTGCACGCATCAAACTCTATTTCAATCTTAATTTTCTTCTGTGCAAAATAATTATTAATGATAACACCAAACCATAGCTGTAAGTTCTGAAGACGAGCAATTTCTTATCTGGATCTAGCATCCTCTTGAGGACACTTTGCTTATCAAAGTTTCCATTTTATTTCAGATTTCACGATACACTCTTGATTAAACAGTCTTCCTTTAATTTGATTTGTGTGCTGACAGTGAAGGGACGTTCAGATGGGATTATTTTCTTGTCTCGTTTCGTTGTGCTGTAGGTGAAATCAAACACACAAATAACTGCCCTCTTCTTCACAAATGGTTGGCGAGTTGTTGCCACCTTTTAGCTCCAACACTTAGTTGGTTCCTTTCCATGCACGTTAACACAAACTGTTTGGCAGAGCAAACTGACCCCAAAGCTTTAAATTCTGTTTGGTTTTTGGTTTTTCAAGCAGAGCATAATAACAGTTTCAACGCAGCGTCTTTATTCAGCTGTCAGTAAAGTTCCCAAGGCAAAGGAATTCTTGCTCCCTGTTTAGAAGTAAGGCAGCTTACAATTCTTAGCCCTTATTCTTCGTGAGCTTTGGAGTAATTTCATGTTGTGAAATGCACAAACCAAGACACTCACAAATGCAAACCCAGCTGAAATAGAAAACAGGAAAAATGTGTAGATGAGTGAAGGAGGGATAGGGAGAATAATTAGGATAATTGGTCTCTTGATCCCAAATTTCCAAACTGTGTCTGATGAGTTGCTTGTGTTTGTACCAATGTGTGTTTGTGTGCGTGCATGATGCTGATGTACAGCAGTGTAAATGTCTGAAATGATCTTTATTTGTCAATGCTTGTGGGATGAAGCTCTTTTTATTTTTGTTTGTTTTTTTGATGAAATAAACCTGGACACAATCTGTGTGGATGTCTGCATCAGCATCAGGAAAAAAAGCAGAAAATAAAACATTAGTTCATTTTCCTACTTACCATTTATGCTACTGCTGCGCTTTTATAAATATTTGAAATGCACACATAAGAGGAGCGCATCACACGAACACAAATCAGCATCGTTGTGAGATAAATCATCTTGATATTTAAATTATGACTCTTCTCTCTTCGAAGCTTATCTAGCTCTTCTGGTAAAAAAATCTCAAGACTTCTTGTGTGGCTTTACAATAAAATAAAAAAATAAACAAGTCTGTCATGTCCCGTCATTGTTTGTAGCGCTATTTTGGTGACTGGCAGCAAATAAAGAGCCATTCAGCAGCTTTCACCCGAAAAACTTTCTTATATTGCCACACTTTTGGAAAGTCTCGATGAGAAAACCACAGACTGTGCGCTCTCAGCCCTTTTCTTGTATTTAAGAGACAGTATTTCACTCACTGTTAGTCATACATGGGGAGTCTGAGGCCTGACTTGGTGTTCGTAAGCAGAACGCAAGAAAGACTTTAGGCCAAAATTGCTGAAATCACATCATTGGATTTGAGCCTCCTAATCAAAACTCACGTGCTGGGTGTGTTCTGTCAGGGGAGGTGTCAGAGGAGTGTGAAAGGATTTTGGGGGGTGCGGATGAGTTGTGGCTCCACTCTGTTGTAAACCACAGTGGATCCTCCTCACACATCCCAGCGGGCCGCCAATTCAAGAGCTCCTGCCTTTGTTCCAAAATCTATTTGTTCTCATATTCTTTTGGAGAACTTTGTAAAACAGAAAGAAACGAATATCGTGGAAAAATCGTTCTTTCTCCCACAGCCCTCCGAAACCTCGCTGCCGTCTTTCTGCCTTGCACGCCCCCCCCGCCCCCCCCCCCCCCCCCTCCTGACTGTACCTCACTTTCTGTCTCTCTCTCTCCGTGGTAATGCATATTTTGCCAGGGATGCTAATGATCTTCCCCTGCTGTATTCTGATGCAAGGTCTGTCTACACTTTCCGCTTTCATCCACATACAAATGTGCTCTTATTGCCTCTTCGCCCTCGGGCCTTTTAAGATGCCTTTTTGAAATATGCCGTTTGATAAGCACATCATTGGCCAAGTCCCCACAGTGATTAGAGCTCACTTTAATGTGAGCAAGTTGGAGAGCAAACGAGGGACTCCGGGGCCGACAGCTATCCATTCTCCACAACCCTCACCCCTTGACATCCCCCACTCCTTTTCTGGTCCACTGGGGAGAACCCAGTGCTGGGACCCAAATCCTGGCTTAAACACTGCTGGCCTTCGCCCATCTTTCATCTTTGACATGGAGATTAAGAAAAAGGACGATGACACCAGAGGATCACCTTCTTAGAAAAGTGACACCATATGCTGGAAGGCTAGAGGTTCCTGTGCTTTATCACAGAAATGTGACAGTAGGACTGCTCTCTAATGTCTTTTAAATATGCTTCATTGATCTCATGTTCAGAGCATCGCTCTGCCTCGCTGGGACGGCTTTCTTGTCTTAGGAAAAGAAACAGTCAAGTGCTTTCTTCTTTCACTTAACACCTGTTG
Source organism: Millerichthys robustus (assembly GCA_034783495.1). Classification (NCBI taxonomy): domain Eukaryota; kingdom Metazoa; phylum Chordata; class Actinopteri; order Cyprinodontiformes; family Rivulidae; genus Millerichthys; species Millerichthys robustus. The sequence goes on along the minus strand of JAVKLF010000161.1, from coordinate 9,777,836 downwards.
CACTTTTTGGGACTAGAAACTATGATTCAATTAGACTCCAACATTTTAACAAACACAAGAAAGGTTGGACCGTGAGTCAAACATCCAAAGTCCATCTCCCGGTCAGGCGGTTTGTGAATCCTCTTATTTACATTTACTTGAATAGATGTTGGAAATTTGTTTTCCATTTCTGGTTTGTTTAAGATGCGTAATTGTGGTGCATTACCGTTTGCAGAACACCTGTCAAAAAAAGTCACAAGATGTAAGAGAGATGCAATTCACAAGCGTCTTTGATAAAGAAATTTTTTTTATTTTTTTGCACAAAACAGATTTTTTTTTTGACATGTCGCCGCCATGATAATCTACAGGTGTCCTGGCAACTTTAGCTCTACTTAATAAGCCTAGCTTATTTGAAGTACTTGGCTTTGAAGAGACAACAAAACAGCACACGCTTAAGTACCTCCAAATATGACACCTCTTCAACTCAGCATCAAGTACACTACGGCTTTACAAAAGACACCTGGGTGGCTCTGAAATGCAAACAAACTCATGAGTCTTTATGTGTCAAGGCTATTAAGTAGGCTCCAGTTAGATTTTTATTTTCGTCTTGTGAGTTTGTATATTATGTTCAGTTCCTGAACAGAGTTTGGGAAGCTAGGTGAATAAATGTAGCAATTTTTCTTCACATTTTTATGGTTTTGTTAAAAGGATGTGTGCTGAGCGGTAGATTTGCAAAGAGCAACTGCACAGTGGAGGCTTTTGACAGCAACCTCAATTCATGACAATAATTGTAGAAAAACTTTGATTCACATGTTTGAATAGGAAACTCAGAATGGATCCTCCTGCCTGATTTTTTATTATTTTATTTTACAAGTATTCCCATTTCCATTTCTTTTGTTTGCTGCAGAAAGAGAACTGTATTTCAGAGGCACTATTTTTGTCCTAACTGCAGGTGAAAATGTCAAAATAAACCTGTCACAACAGTGCAGATTAAAACAGTAATTCAAATCTTTTGAAATGAAGGTTCTGTGGAAAAGTTGGTGAATTAACATTTTACTTGTTGCAGATACTTCTCCGAACAATCTAAGTTCGTTGAAGTAGAGTTTACCTCTGACTGAACTGATAAACTAGCAGCTAGTCCGAACAAATCTTAGACGAAAGTGGATCACTTTCATCTTAGCTCATCACTACAATAAGAATTAAACTCAATTTCTTCAAACTGAAGTTGTTTAAAAGCTACACAAGATAAGCTATTCATTATTAGTTACCTTTTTCACAGAACACCTTTAGTGAGGTTTAAAGATTTTTGACTGAATATTACTGAAATCAAATCTACTACTGTGTTTTTTGTACCCTTGAGGTATTTGTATGTATTGTGAAAAAAGGACCTAACAACAAGATATCCTCTGTGATCCCATCACAGCATCCGGTGTCTCAGTCTGCTACATCAAAAAGCTGAGAGAAAGAGACAACAGCAAATCTGCGTCGCTGCCTCCACCCTCCACATGTGCCCTGCAGTGACTTCCACCACCTGTCATTCAAAAGGCGGAGGCCAGGTGTCTTTTCCAACATCGCAGCCACCTGTGCTGAGAAACAACACACACACGTACTGCTTTCTCACAGAACATCAGACCCCTCTATTCCCTATAATACCTTGTGTTTGTTCTGTGCGCAATCCCCCCCAAAATAATCCCTAATCCATTTGTTAGATAATGCCAGAATCAATCATAAAGGACGTAATCTGCCACAGCGATGAAGCCATGCATCAAAAAGAAAAAGAAAAAAAATAAACAGCTTCAGAACCGGCTTTAATAGAATCAGCAGTGGTTGAACAAGACATTATTTGCCCTGGAGTTTTGACAGCAGTGCTGCATGTTGTGACTGCTGTGCTTTCATAGAGCAGCACCAAGGATGAAAAAAAAGTAACACTTGTTATGTGGCTGTTCCAAAGCCTCATTTAAATGCTGAGGCCAAAACACATATGGAGAAAACTCCCGGTATGTAAAAAAAGTTAAATTGCTTTGTGTAAGTACATCACTGTTGCTGTGTGTTTACACAATCTAGCCTTTTTTTTTATTTTTGGAGATGCTCTAAGGTGACATTTAAAACTTGCATAAATGGGAGAAGTAAGCACAGGAGATGAGGAGGCATATGTTGAAAGTGTATTATCATCTGGCCAGGTTTTCTCTACCGCCCCCACCCTACAGCTGTCCTCCCGGTCTGATAAAAGCCTTGGGATGCTAAATTTGTCCCTCAGTGATGAGGTGGAACTAATGGCTACTTTCCACACCAGCTGATGTCATCAGTGTGCTGCAGGAAGCAGGAGGGGTGGGATACCTGCTGGGAGCTTCTGTTGTCCCCCAGCATGAACCCAAGCTTCGTCATAGATGCTGAACACGAAGAAATAGTTTAAATCAAGTCATTTGGTTCAAACCTGGTCTCACTGGAAAACCAGAGTGACCTGTTGCTCTACTTCATTGGATACTTTTTAAAAGTTAGAACTTTATATTTATAAAAAATGTTTACTTAAATGTAAACAAAATCACAGAACTCCCCCTTCCATGTCACTAAATGGCATGAATATAATTTAAAATAACATTAGATTACAGAGAAATGGCATTTTTAGTTCGGCCAAAGATTCACCAAAACAATTGTAGGCTTTCTTTTCTTTTTTTTAACTCTGAGATCATATACAGTTTATTTCTACTTTTTAATCTCATGCACAGTTTATAAAAGACTGGCTTCTATTGGTGTCCAGGGCACAACAGGCCTGTGTAAAACAGGCTGCTGCATCAAAAGCTCATATGTCCATCCATTATCTTCACCTGCTTCTTCTTTTCAGGGTCTTTGGTGCCCATATCCAGCTGTCACAGTGCGAGGGACGGGGTACACCTGAGCCAAGTCCCAAGTCCATCCCAGGGCCACATAGAGACAAACAACCATTCACTCTCTGCCTCATAACAGGGGACAGTTTAGAGTTACCATAAAGCCTAACATGCATGTTTTTGGTCTGTGGGAGGAAACCAGAGTGCTCGGAGAAATCCCCCACTCACACACAGAGAACACGCAAACTCGACCCAGAAAAGGTCCCCTGTCAGGATTAGATCTGGCAACCTTCTCAGCGAATGGCAACAGAAAACAGAGTTTTCCACTTTGGAAGAAGTTTTGAAGTCACACTTTTTCTGTACACACACACACACACACACACACACGCACGCACGCACGCACGCACGCACGCACACACACACACACACACACACACA
>JAVKLF010000161.1:9701938-9712932 GCA_034783495.1 Millerichthys robustus | reverse complement strand
CACACACACACACACACACACACACACACACACACACACACACACACACACACACACACACACACACACACCCCACCCCCTCCACCCCTCTCATCCTTATCTTTTCTGCTTCTGGGCTTTATTGTTGGTCAAAGCTGCAACATGAATAAACAATCAGTAAAATTACTCCCAAGTTACGTAACTCGGGTCGGCTGCTTTGTGCTGCACCCTGCAGACGGGTCAAAAACATGGGAGCGCTTCTTTATAAGCACACTTCAATCTCCTTGGAGACTCTGTAGCTGCAGCGGTGCAGCTCACTTGGCTTCGACTTCAACAGGGTAGAACAGGAGGAGCACAGAGTTTTTCCGCAGACGCTTGTGGCATTTTAATTAGGTGAAGTGAGATTTGTCCACTTAACAGACGTTTATCTTTAAAACCCAGTTTTTTGTTAGAACCCAGAATCTACAAGCTCTTTTTTTCTGACATAAATTAAATGTGGCTCTTACATTAACATAATCTGAATCAAACAGAGCATCAGTGCAGCCTAAATGATGTTTCTGTCATGTGTTGCATCCAAATTATTTCCCTGTTCTTTCTAGCCTCAACTATTAAAAGGTCATATTTACAAAAACAGGCATTTGGACAAATTGTGGCCTGATATTTTCACAACAATTTCATTATTCATAAAAGCCTAAAGCCCCCTGAAGATACACCGGCACATCTTGTACTCTATTATGTTTTTATCACCTCCTCACCCAACAACCTTTCCTGTAAGAGCAGAGAGAGAGTGACAGTGAACGAGAGACGTATCTTGAGTTTCTATTGTGTCTCTGTTTATTCTGGCTGAGGTTTGGGGATTTAGGAGAGCACCGTTTGTGCTCGCTTTTAGATGATTCTACTATCAATCAAATAGAAAAATTCATGTGGTTATATAAAGTGATTTTGCTCAAATCGTGTTAAAGGAGAAAGACAGATATCACAGACAGTAAATTTAATTTTACTCCAGAAACATAAAGTACCCAGCTGTACATTTAGAAGTACTTAGGCTCCGTCACTCATTGTGTACTGAGATTTGCCTAAACAGCATTTCCACTCCAAAGGCAACACTAACATTGAACTAATCTGCCAACTAGAGTATGTATTTAGTAGAATAAATGAACATTCACACACACACACACATTTACACAACTTCTGTTTCAAGAGTATGTACTCGCTACTTTATTTTCATTCAAACACAGATGATCTCCTGACATTGTACCATACCATTTCAAATAACCAGTACATACAGTACATACACCATTTTAGTATTTGGGAACATAAATGTACTTTCCAGGTAATTAAAAAAAAGACCTTCAGGTCCAGTATTCAACACTAAAGTGTACATAGATCCAAATTATATACTCGCGGACAAAAATGTACAATACTTCTGAACTTTATTTATTTTATGTTACTAACTATAAATCTTTTAGTAAATAGTTTGTTTATCAGTTCACTGTTTGAAATCAACATGTTGATGATTTTTTTTTTTTCAGATTAGAGAAGACATAAAATGTTGAGATGCAACAAAAGCTTTTTAGAACATCTGCCCATAATATCAAGTCATTTTGTAGCATTCTGTGTGCATGACAAGTGGCTGAAACAAACAGGAGCTTGGCTCAACTAATGCATACAAAACATTTCAGAACACCATTAGCTGTTTATTTATACTCTCTTTAGGAAGTGAACAGAGCTGCATTACCCAGCAGGAAGCTGAAAGAAATTCACATGATGTTTGAAAATATTTATCGTTAACTAACTGGGCTGGAGCGTTCGTCAAATAGTTGGATTCACCGTTTGCAAATTTTAGCTCAATATCTGCAAACTTAATTGAGTTTTAGTGTTTTTGTTTTTGCTAATGGTCAGCTGTGGCAGCAGTCTGGAATGAAGTTAACTCCAAAAGTTAATCCATTGTGTACCTGTAACAATTACATTTTTAGTGGTTTATGAGATATTTTACTGAGTCAAAACACAAATGAGCCCCCCCACCACCACCACGTACAAGCAGTTACATTATCACCTACCATAATGGTGGCAGGCAATAATAAAGGTAAAAATTGGGTATTTTAGGAGGCAGCATATTGTAATAGGTCTGTTTCACAGTTATGAGATCTTTTCCATTAGCACTCCTGACAGAAGGAAACTGACCAAAGAAGATGTGGAAAAAAATGCATCTTCAAATCTTTACAAATCTGTTTTTACTCTTTCTGCTCTGTAAAGCTGTGAACACTTGATTTAGTTCTGTATTATTAAACTCAGCAATGAAGTGAATGGGTGTAAACGTCTGTAACATTAGCCAACTGTATAGAGTAGATGTTATACATCTTCATTTGCCCAGAATGCATTGCACACAGCAAATAAAGATCCATCCATCTATTTATTTTTCTGCCTCATGTCCATGGTTGTGTCGCAGAAGCAACAGGTCCAGGAGGGAAATACAGACAACACTCTCTATTTCCTCCTGAGGGAACCATGAGGTGTTTCCAGACCAGAGGATACAACGAGAAATCTTCTTTAGAGGGAAGATCACAGTGGGCGTTCTAAGAGACCCAAAACCACCTCAGCAGACCCTTTTGTGATGAAGCAGCAGCTCTATTCCACTCTCCCCCTGAATGATGTACTCAGTTTTTTATTATCTCTAATTCTCTGTTCAGCTAATATGTTGATCCATCTTCCGCTTCTACTTTTCTGTGGTTTAAAAAAAGGTCTTGATGAGGAAGGATCACATTTTTTGTGATATCCAAGGCACTCTACTGGAACCCAACTTCGGGGTTGGTGTAGCTCACTGCTGAGCCTTGGCTCTAGCTCAGCCAGGACAAGTCCAAAACTAAAATGACAGGACGCCACCTTCAACTGGGTCCACCATCTGCAGGGGGAGCCTTTGTGGTCGGGTGCATCACTAGTTGAGTGACAGGTGAAACACTTTAACGTTTTTAATCTCTAATAGTGTCTAAATTTTGTTTGTGTTGACAGAAACATTGTAACGTTTCAGACCTGTTCAGCACAAGGAGCTGAGCCAGATTTACTGAAGGACCAGGATCTGGGAAAAAAGCTTTTCTGAAAACTTTGTTGGTCGAGTCACTACAACGCTTTATTATTCCCCTTAATGACAATAATTAAAGCCCAAAAAGAGCAGCAACTCTCCTGCTTGAACAACATGAGCTTGAGCCTTTTAACAACCGGTAATATTAGTTCAGGTTGTGAAGTGTTGCACTTCACAACCTGAACTACGTGTTGTTGAAATGCAACAACTGTAATTAGAACAACAGAGAAACTTTACCGAAGAAATGAAATCTGTAGAACACCAACAAGTTCCTTCTTTGTTCAACAAAAATGCATCTCTGTTGTTTTGTTTTGTTTCATTCTTTTGATTTGCTTTAAGACACAATTTATACGATAAAAGTAGACAAAAAAACAACTAGGTCCAATTAATTGCTATAAGTTTGGCTCTTGGAGTGAGTGAACCCCGAATTGTTGCAGCAGAGCTCATTAACGTTCAGCTTCTCACAAAGGAAAGCTTAATTCTGACTTCTTATTTTGTTGTTAGTGTGCACAAGTTTGTTTGCTCCTTCTGGACTGTAATAATGATTGTTTGATTATTTTTATGAAAGGAAGCTTTTTGACACCAGTTAATATTTTTATGTATATGCATTTCTGAACATTTGTGTCACTTATGAACAATACCGTATCATGGCAGCCCAGAGGTTTGTTATTGCAGCAGCAGAGCTCTTATACTTCACGTTACGCTTCAGTGAACCAGTGATGAGCAAAAATCTTAAAGTGGAACTCAGAGGTAGCTTCACAGCCCAAGAAAGTCTCTAATTTGCTGACCTGCGTTATTTTTTTTTTCCCCACTGCGGCACTGATGTACAAAGTAAAACAAATTCCAACCGTTATCTCACCCAGTCAGTCACCCGTCAGCAATGCAGGGTGCAGTCAGAAATAAAAGTTAAACTGAAGCTTTAAACCAAACAGGGCAACAAAAGCAGCTTTTCCTTCTAACTTCTGCTCCACAACAAAAAAAAAATGACAGTGTTGCCTGAGATGAGTAAAACTTGTTTTTTACGTTTCTTTTTTTCTGAAGGAACCACAAACCCTGGGCCATTTATCATAAGACTGGGTGTCTAGTTTGCTCTCATTCAGGCAAGATATTTACTATTTATTTCTTTGAAGCAATGTATGTGGCACTGATATCCAGACCTTCAATTTTCACACAGATTTATCTAAAATCTATTTATCATATTTATCTGGCTTTATCTGTGCACGAGAAAGAAGCACTGTTTGTTGTCCTAAAAACAATATAAACTTTCCTGCATTGATGGTGCCTTTCCATACATAAAAGACACCCATGCCAAATACACTAATGCACTCCCATACCATCAGAGAAGCAGATTTTGAATTTTTGTCAACAACGGGCTGGACAGAGGATAATGTGTCTTTGATTTTTAAAATATTTGAACAATTTTTGAAATAGGGTTAAGAAAATATTAGAAAAGAAATAATTACATTTTAGGCTTTAGTTTTCTGTGACCAGTTTCTCCTACCAAGCCCTCTGTGTTTGTGAAGTCTTTGATGTTGGGTGCCTGAGTTCTGGGTTTCATTGGAAGATCCAGAACAACCTGTTCTGGTATTTTTTATTTTTATTTTTTGGCTTTTGCATATTTTCTGTGGATAATTGTCTCTGGAACCCCTATTTTTTGTAATGTTTCACTGGCTGGGTGTCCAATTGATCTTTCTGCCCATTCTGTACTGAACTATAGTTTTTGTTGTTGGTAGGGTGTAGAACCGTTCAGGAAAGACTTCCTGGAGTTTCCATTTTCGTGTCTTTGGTGGCCAGAATGTAGGTCCGTTTTTGAATTGCAGAGAATTGAATGGCAGTGGAAGCAAACATTATGCGTTTGGTTTGCTCGTTGGAACTGAAGCCTTTTTTTTTGTTTGTGTTTTGGGGCTGAACCTCTGAAATCTGGGGTGTCTACCTGCCCAGGTAAAATTTCTCCCTTTTTTGGGTCCAAAGTTATTTTGATATTAGGATTGTTTTTGTGGAACACATTTTTTGAGTTTCATTTGTTGCTCATATTCTCATACATATTGTCTATTTAAATATTTGCTATAATATTGTATTGTAATTGCACGTAACGTTTTAGATCAATGTTTCAATAAAACTACAAAATAAAATCAAAACACAATCAATGAAGTAGTTTGCTGGCTGCTTTTCATGGAGCATTTCTCTTTCTGTTATAGGAATTACACACAGTTTGTCAATAAATTTTCAAAATTCTTGGAGCTACAAAGAGTCAAAGCTGCAACAAAAAGTGTTAATAAACTGGGAGGAGTGCCTACAGTAAGTGTTGTTGACCATACAAAGTGTAAAAATGTTTTGTTCTGGGTTTCCTTCCAGTTTGTCTTTTTAATTCATTTCCTTTTAGAACAAAAACTGAATATTTTCACTTTTTAAATAAATTATAGAAGAAAATGATTCATCAAAATCTTTACGTTATTTGTAGACAAAACGCTAACTTGGTAAATGCAAAACATAACATTGTGAGGCTGACTGCTGCCGTTTATTTAAACTCACATTTGTAGCTTCACTAAAATAAAATAGGTGTCCTCTAAGTTTGTGCTGGCACGGTGAATTACAGAATCAAAGCAGCAAAGACGATTATTTTCAGCATCTCTGCACACACGTATCACAGAGTAAACATTCTCAGAGCTGACTGAACCGACACATCTTCCTCTTCTTCTCTCTGCTGCTCTCTTTTGGGATTTCTACTGCTAATCATTTGCCTCATTTCACCCTATCCATTTTAGTGTATTATGCAATAAAAAAATCTGCAATATTGTAAAAAAGAAATCACCTACAAACAGTTTACAGGCGATTAATCCCATCAGTCTGAGGTTCCTATCAGTTCTACAAAATTATGACGAGTTTTTGTTTGCTAAATTGTTGTCTTGTTCTTCTTTTCATCAACACCAGCAAAAACAAGCTGATTTAAAACCTTACCTGCTGTGAACAGTTAATATCTTACCTTAAACAACCTCAGCAACAGTTTATTTCTGACTAGATTAACAAACTAAGAGCTTGTCAGATTAAAGCCAGAAGCAAAATGTATTTCTGTCGTTAATTTAAATATTAATAATAATAATAATAAAGCTCCAATCTTAAAAGAAATCACTCAGGTTTGTGCAAATGCTTTTAAATAAAATGAAATCCCATATTAGGTCACAAATACAACAGAGGACAAGAGTCTTAGGAAGTAACACAAAACAGGAAGTTTAAATTTGCACAGAGCCTCATGATTTCAGCGCATTTTGGTTCACAAGTCAACCAGCTTCCAGAGAGCATTAGTGTTTGAAGCATGCACGAATCCTGCAGCCAATCAACTGGGACGGGCTTTATGACCCAAGGTTACACAAGAGAAGGAATACACACAGCGTGACCTTACATTCCTGTAATCAAAAAGATAAAACTGTCAGTAGCTATGACATTTAAAACCACATGTATGAAATGTCCTTTTGATAACATACAATTTGTTTTGATATATCACATACGTACAAGTCATGAAACATCCCTGGAATCAGTGACACAAAACCATTTTCTTGCACACCTAACACCTAACTTTTGCATTATTAAATTATTCTGGAAAATATTAGAATATTCCTGCAGGAAGTGCCCCAGGCTGCAGTCAAAATGCTGCAGCCAGCAGCTGCTATTTGCTCCAAATATTCATATAATTCAGTGTATATTATCATGTAATCCTAAACTGATGGCAGTGTTAAGTTGTAAACTGCATGAACCAGTTTGAAAATGTTTGAGATTTAGGTTGCTTTGACACAATCTTACTAACAAATGCTGTTAGGTCATCAATCTGCTCATACAAAAACTACTTCACCAAACAAAGCTATCTACAACTCAGATATTAACTGTTGCTGAATTTTTCACAATATTCTGCTTTAAAAATCTGAACTGTTGGAAAACAAACACTATCACAGTAAAGACCTGATTGTTTAATATATTTAGGTAGTTCCATGACCTCATGTTTTGAGCTCACAGTGATAATTGAATCTGGGTCTGACCAGGTGAGACATTAGTTCAGAATTCTGTCTCTGCAGGCTTTTACTGCAGTTCTCATGTCCCCAGTAGGAACATTTCGAATCTGGACTCATTAAGCCACGTTACTGTTCTCCATTCCTCCAAAGTCCAATCTTCATGTTCAATAGTTAACTGAGTTTTTTCACGTCTGCCTCAATGAGAGGTGGTTTACTTAGTCTCAGTTTATTTGAGCTGTGCAGGTAGAAATGATTTGTACCATCAAACCCCAATATGTTTTATCATTTTATCTATTTGACGTTCCCAAATCTTTACAACATCTAAATATGATCATTGAGTTAGTTTTTCTTATTTTATAAAGGTACCCCTTTCTATTCTATTATTTACTTCTTATTTGAATTCTTTTCACTCACTTCAGTATTTTTAACAGTTTCTGTTGTTTTTCTGCTTGCCTAAAGTCAGTGACTCAACTTTTTTGAAACAGGATGTTTTCGAACATTATTGTTTGAAACCTAAAAAGCTGCTAACTCTATTGGTTAGGGTTAAATGACTGCAGCCATCTGAAACATATTAACTGCTGCAGTATTTTTCCAAAAGAAGCCTCTTGTCTGTTTGCTCAGTTAAGTCTGTGAAGTGGTTACTCTGTCGTCCAAGCAGTGGATTTATTTGAACAAACAGTAATTCAGATGTGACAGGCTGGAGGGGCTCCTTCAACAGAAACAAGCAGGTGTGGAAAATAATGAAATTTATTGGTGATAATTTCCACTATTTTAGTGGTTAAGCCAAGCGAGCACATAATCCCAAACACAGATTAATGTGGTTGGACAAATTTCACATCCATCTGTTATTTTTTTTTTTCTATTTACATTTTTACTCAGTTTACTTCAACAAAACATCTCTGACTTTTCTGGCAGCGTTCTTGGCCTGAATCGACTTTGTGTCTCTGAACAAACAAGACATTTCTTGAGTGTCCATCAGTGTTTCTAAGCTGTTGACACCTCTATTCTTTTCTCTGACAGTGAAAAACCGCATCAGTGTCAACGTTTTAGTTCATCTGTGTAAGAGATTCAACATAGTGAATGAAAACATGGTCTGGAAATCTTCTCTATGTTTACAGGAGCAGAGTAAAACCATAAGTCCACAACAAGCTAAAGCAGCTTCTGCATCGCTGTTAATGTGACACTAAAGGTCAGAATCTCGGATCAAACCCAATATTACGTCCATCCAGATCATTTTCATAATATTTATATTATTGTACTGTAAACTAAAACCAAATATTTTGTGCTTGAGTCTCTAATCTAATAAAGGTTCAGTGAAATGCAGGTAAAGTTACCGAGTCATGTCTGTGATGTGGTTTTGGTAACGTTCTGCATCGAGTCTGTATTTGTCTCCTTCCCACACAAACTGATTACAGAAACTAACACTCTGTAACAGAACATTTCACCACATAAATATTTCCATCATCCCAGAACCAGAAACTCATACAGATGTGCACAAACTGTGCCTGACTTATGATCAAAACAATGTGGGGTTTCAGTTGATTCCTGAGCTAAATTTTTAAATCCTCCTAAAAGCCCTGAAGAAACCTTTACTTTGTTTTGACTAAAATCATATTTTCGTTGTTCAAAAGCTCTGCTGCCATAAGAGGCAGGACGATTTTGCAAAAATGTGTGTTCTTAAGTCTGTTAGCAAAATATTTTATGAACCAGCAGCTGGATTTTAATGAAAATCTTAGAAAGTTATCATAAGATGTACCTCTACAATTAATTCAATTCTAAGTCGGCTTCAAGATAGAATAGAGATTTAAAATCCTACTTCTAAAATACAAAGCTTTCAACAACCAAGCTCCATCTAATATTAAAGATCTTATTGTTCCATGTTATAGACTGCAGGTTTACCTGAGGGCCTGTGACATAACAATATTAATATTGTTTGCTTGTGTGCAAATAAACATTTTATTTTTAAGATTTGACCAAAATGGTTATAAACTTTATTTTACCTCCAGAATATCCTGAATATTTATTTGAATATCAAATAAAGCCAATAGGCCTGTTGAAGACAGCGTCTCTGTACTAAATGCAGAAGTTTTTTTGTTTTTCTGTTTGATTTGCATTGTGTTGCTTAAATTAGCAAAACTTTTCCTGAAAGCATGAATTATAAATTACAGCATAGCTTGAAGGTCTGTGTTCAGCGTTGTTTCTGTGCTCACAGAGGTGTAGTCGATCATTACCCCACTCAGGCACAGATTGTTGATTTGGACCTTCGAGCTGACGTTCAATGCTCCCTCAGCTCTTTAACACAGACTGATGACTTCTAATCCTGACAATATTCCTTCAACCCTTCGATTAGTTTTATCATATTTTCCCCTCATCTGTCTTAATTAGGCGAAGGTCCAGAGGAGGTGGCAATATTTGTTAATATACTTAAATTTTTTGTCAAAGTTTTCCTTTGGATTTGCCGATGCAGCGTTAAAGATAATTGTTGTTTTTCTTTCAGCTGCCCCCCTCTGCAGGAGTCACCACAGCGAGCGAATGATTTGACAATTGCTTTTTTACCAAATGTCCTTTTTGACAAACTCGAGCCTCAGGATTACGAGACTGCTTCAAACTGTCATCTCTTATTAGAAAATGAAACACTTTTTTACCCAGATCATAACAGTTATAACAGTATCTGGTAAAATATACTGAAAGACAATGAAATCACTTGGAAAGAAACCACTCAGCATCCTGATCGATCTCAGAAGAGTTCCTGTGGTGATTTTCATTTTGTTCGCTACATTTCTTAACTTGTTTTGTTCTCCGTTCAAATGCAAGCATTCAACACTTACTACTTCTGCACTAATTTTGTTAACTTGTAAATGTGCAAATTGTTGCTTTCAATTTTAAATCCAGTGTTCTGCAAAAGAGAAAGAATGCTCACCCACATTTATTTGGGTCTATTCAGTGAATATACCCCATGTCTTCAATTGTTCTTGTTTCCTTTGCTCCAAAAAAAATTTGGTTTAAAATTATGCAGCAAAGAAGTTGGATTTCCATTCTAAAAAGTTAGTTCCTTTTGAGAGCAATAAGCCAATACTTCTGTCGTGTACAGAAAGTTAAGAGCAGAAGTAATGATGTGCGAAGTGCAGCTGCAGCCCCTCACTGTAAACCAGTCTCTCCGTAAATCCTCAGAGTAAAATACTCTCCTGTGGTTTGGGTAATGTAATTGTTTCATATAAAACAGAATGAATGGTAACAGAAGGTCATTTGTTCATTCTAATTATATATACTTCTCCATTATTATATTACAGCTCATCTTCCTTTCATTTAGTCTGTGGCACAAAACTTTAATGTCTGGGACATATTTACGTCGCCTGTGTCTTTGTCTGTGTTGATCTTTGAAAACAGCTGGACTGCAACGTAACTCGTTTAAGTGTAAATATTAAGTAAATAGTAGTTAATTACATTATTCTTTAAAAATGTATGTTATTTTTGTCTTATATTTGTTTGGTTTGTAACATAAGAAAAATTCTGCTCTTAGCTTCATGCTTTCAAACTGTAATTATTTCATAAATAAAACGCAGTGAGGACAATCACGGAAAGCGATATTGTTTGGGGGTTTTCCCCCCATATGTGCGCCTATACATTCTGTACAATGTTTTCCTGGGGCCCCTTTCATCCCTGTTGAATTTCACAGACAGGAAGACTGAGTCACTCACCCCTGAGCTGAAACCAAAAAGGCTGTTGTTTTTATTTTAGAAATCAGATTACAAATCAGGGCACTTCACTCACAATACGAGCAAAACAAAGCCACATCTTGATTTAGAACAAATGAAAAAGCTGAGCCACCCTGTGGAACAGCGGTGAGGGTATTGAGCGCAGAGCACAGAATGTTCATAGACCCATCATGAGGATGATAAGTAAACCTGAACCTAAAATGGTACATATATATA
>JAVKLF010000161.1:9643770-9657411 GCA_034783495.1 Millerichthys robustus | reverse complement strand
GGTGCGGAACCAACAGAACCACCTCGGAGGTGGTACTAGAACCGGTGCCGAGAGGAGGGTCGGAACCGCAGTGGAAAAACTGAAAACTGGTGTGGTGTGGTGTGGTGTGGGGTGGAACCGGGTCGGTGGAAAAGCGCCTTGTTTGGAGTATGGGTTGTGCATGACTATCAGCAACTACCACATCAAATTTAATCTCAAGATCTGCAAATTTGGCAGAATTATAGCGATTTTTTCTGTTGCATAAAGATAATTAACTGTGTTTCCCATATTCAAATGGGTTGACTCTAAAAAGGTAATTACGGTATTAAACACAAATCTGGGTTTATCAGTTGGAGCTCAGAGTGTGTGTTGGGTGACTTTTAGCTACTATCAAACATTTTAGCTCGTAAAACTGACTGAGTTGTAGCCTTTTGTGTTTTGCTGTGGCGGCCATCTTGAATCTAACTAAATGTGAAATAAATAATACAAAATTACTACTAAAAGTAAAAGTAAGAGTTTTTTTACTATTGTCGAGTTGTGGTGAGTAGTTGCCGTCTTGAATTCTGAACTTTTCCACTTTCTGACAGGGAATTCCCACCGGAGGGGGCATTCTTGTTTAAAGTAAAGAACTAACTTAAAGACTACTTTTGAACCCTGTGCACCACCACTTAGTGCTGGGATGCCGTTGTTTTGCGGGTAAAAGAATCAACTTGCATCATGGGAAATGTTTATGGTCAATGCCGGCTTTAAATCAGCCTATAAACTTAGTTTAAACAGAAGAATATATCTTTGAAGCTCTCGTGAGCTGCATAAAACGTTTGTCCCTCAGGCGCTGAGTTTGTTGTAGTGGGTCATGGAATATTTTGCTAACACATCAAACAAATGAACACAGACACAGGCAAAAACATGATTTCCCCTTTGCCTCTGTTGATGGACGATGGAATTTGTTTATATTTTTCAGTTCCCTTCGTTAGAAAACACTAAGAACTTATAGAGCCAAAGGTTTCAAAATTCTTTCATATTTTCCACTTTTTTTCTATTTTTTCTTAGTGATTTTATGTAATAACACACAATCAGGTGTTTTGTTGGTTTATTTAAATAATAATTAGACCCTGTTCTTCTATTAGAAGTGATTGTTTAATTTTGGCAGAAGTCACCAAGAATACTTGGTACAATGTGGCTGGTTTTTTTGGGTTTTTTTTGGTCTTGGTTGAAATACTAAATGCCTGTTGGGTTGGAGGGATGGGAATTGTTGATGTTCATCCATCCAGAGATTATTAACTGAATCCAGGTTTGAGCTGCTCCAATGTTCTTTAAAGTGTTCACAAACGCATTCCTGTTCTCTCTGTGCTTCGGGACGTTGTCTCATAAAAAATGTGGGGTTTTTTTACCTGGTATAAGCACACTGGTAAAAGTTTTCACTCTGGTGTTCTATCCTGCTGAAGTCGTCACATTGGATGCCAAAGGCATATGAGACATTTCATAAATTGATCAAATATGAGTATTTGGGGTCTTTTAAAATGTGCAAATTTACAAGTGTGCTTAAATCTAATCTAAATGTCTCTTGTAGTTACTGGTATTTCATGTTTAATCTTAACATAATTCAAAGACAAAGTGAACACCACGAGTGAAGACGATCTGAACTACAGCCCCTAATTTTGGGCCAATGGATGAAATGATTTTAAGTAGAACTACAATGTTTCTACATAACAGAGCTTACAACCTTGAAACCAGGGCAACAGCTGGTGGGCCAAATCCAATGGCTTGGCAGGCCAGTTTTGGCCTGCAGGCCCCACTTTGGCCACCTCTGTGTTAAAGGTTGAGTTTATCTTCTAAACTGTGTTCATTAAATTCAGTTTAGTACCGCAGCACACCAGTCGAGTTGCAGTATCATTCACCAAAGCTCTTGTGTCATAAAAATGATTTAGATGGTCTGAACCAAACTCATTATTCTATGCTTTTTTTCAATTTCTTTATCTTTTTTTATATTCTGGGAATTTACAAGGATTATTTTGGAGTAAAAAAGCTAACTGAAATAACTTGAAACCAACTTTGAAATATCCGTTAAGGGATCTTAATGTTTCCATAAGCACTTTTTTTAAGAAAATGGCTACAACTCAGTCAATTTGATAGGTATTCAACAAGCTCCACACAACAGGCAAGGTATTAGTTTTTCATATCTGAAGTATCCCGTTCAGTCAGTGTCAGTCAAAGTCGGTCAGGATTTGCAGCCCACTAACAAAACTTGACAACCATGTGAAGACAGATTGGGTGAAACTGGGTGAAATCTCCTTCTCCTTCACCCGGCTCAGGGTCCCGATCAAACTCCTAATTCACACAGTCGTGCTGCTGCGTCTGAGTGAGTTTCCAGAGGGGAAAATATTATGTGAAAATACCAGCTGCTTTGAAGAGACCCAGTGTTTGGCCAAGTTGAAGGCCAAGGCACGTTCAGACATCTTTCTCTGGTTTCATGTCAGTCTCGTGTCTCACACACACACACACACACACACACACACACACACACACACACACACACACACACACACACACACACACACACAGCACATCCAGGAGTGTTGAAGCCACTGAGGTAAGATAAACATTTTACTTCGGCTTTACACTTTTATTGCAATTAGGAAACAACCTGTTTAATTTGGATTACCATTTGTCTCTGTAACTTAAGCCTCACATTGCTTTAAGGAATTGTTAAAAAAGTTGATCAGATTTTAATGAAGGAGACTCCGGCCTGTGTGTCTGTCTGTCTGTCTGTACATTAAAAGGGCTAATTTCACACTTGAAATCCTGAGAAATCACGTATCCTCGATCTCTCCAGGAGTTAGATAATAACATAAGAGCATGGGTCGATTTAATTTCAGAACTGTTCACATCTGCCTGCTCACAAACACACAATGTCTCTCTTTGTTTCACACTAATCCCCCCACTTGCTGTGCGTATTAATGGCCTGATTTTGTTTTGTTCGGGGTTTTTTTTTTTCTTCAGTATGCAGGTTTTTCTCTTCTCACCTCCTTTTGCTTTTAAGACATCCTCTTCTTTTTAAAGCTCAGTCACATCACAAGTGTAGATTCGTGCAAATAAGCTTGTAGGAAAACTCATTCTTTGTTTTCCCTCTTTCTTGTTTTTGTGTCTGATGTCTGTCCGCTCTGCGGGTTGTCACTGATTTTAATCAGTTTTTTACTCAGAACATCAACCTTTTGTGAGTCCTTTCTACAAAACCTGGTTAAGTTTGAAGAAGAGCGAGCTTGTTGTGGTATTTCAGGGTTCATATCCTGTCTTTGAATGTGCTTTAGTTCCATTTATACACAGCTGTATCAAAGCATTAAAACTCCAAGCGTGCTGAAATAAAGTCTACAGTCTTCTGCTCTTTTTGTTTTACTAAAATTCTCCAAATTAAACCAGTTTCTACTGTTTTTAAAGCATATGATTCGTTTCTGAAGCCCATTACAAAATCTTTGTTTTAAATAAATAACTTTGCAAACCATCCAGTTTTTTTTAATTCATGCTGCCATCTACTGGTGACAGTGGAATCTCGAAAATAGTTCATGAAACTGGAAACGGGACATCTAGAAATGTTGTTGTCATGTTAGATAAACATCCCCACAGTTATTTCAACTGGATTCCACTGAATGACCAAACAAACAAACCTTAAACAAATAATACAAACAGAGTCAGATTTGGAATAGTATAAAGAATACATGTTTGTTGTGTAAATAAGTAAATGTATTGAAGGCTGGAAGGCAATTAGAGTGAATAAATCAATTTTCATCAACAGCATTAACCTTCAAATGTGAACACTTGACTATTTAGGTGAAAATGAGTGAAATATTAGTTCCCATGAAGTATCAAAAAAAGTTCTCTGGGAAAAAAAGTTGTTGCCCACCTGTGAATTAGAGGATTATTGTCACTCTTCCTGCACGTTAAGTGTGAGAAACGAAGAGGTGAATAGTTTAGCCGTGCTCAGCTTAGTTTAGCGTCAAACCTGTGATCAGAAGGAAACAGAAATATCGACTGGTTGCCTGGCAACCAACCCAAAAAGAACAGCGACGACGCAAACGTCTCTAAAATTATCATGTTCTCACATTAGACAAATGAGATTCAACACATTATTCTTTTCAGATTTAGAAGAGCTGTTTTTTGTTTTTTCATCGCTGGTATTCTGTAACTCACTCCATCCATCCGCTTCTTTTATCAGCTTTGTCCTGTTTAATGACGCAGGTCTGATGGTTTGATACATTTTATTTGCTAAATGCATGTTGCACTCTGCCCTTCATAGTAAAGTTGTAAAACAAGATCAACTTATGATGAGAAGGGAAGGAATATTCTGAGTTCTTGGGAGATCCGTCGGAAAATGTGTTAAAGATGACTCTTAAATTATACCACACCAAATTTGAGCTTAATCTCTTCAATACTGACAGTTACAGCCATTTATGTGGCTGGTTAGCTGTGGGGACCATCTTTGATTGGGTTGATTCCAACAGCTGTTGGTCTACATCCAATGATTACTGTCTGACAGTTCTGTTCAAATTCATCCAGTAGTTAGAGAGGTATTTTACTAACAAAGCTGACGCCTGCAATGAACGCCAAAGTTTTAAGCAATCATATAGTGCAATATGTAGCACTCTGAGTATGTCTTGGGGATGACTCTCAGTTACCACCACACCAAATTTTGGCTCAATTCCTGTAAAAATGACATAGCTATTTTGAGGTTTGCCTAGGTGGATTAGCTGTAGCGGTCATCTTAAACCAGGTTAAACATCACTCAGTTGTAGATATACATTCAGCAATTATTTACCAAGAGTTTGATTAAAATGTGTCAAGTGCTTTGTGAGATATTTTGCTAACAGACAGATTATGAATACAAGATTGTTGGAGAGAGCACCAAATTAATGGAAGGAGCCATTTTCTCTTTAGTTAGTTAATGAGATTTACCTGAAACCTGGGAAACAGTATATCATAATAAAAACCACTAATGCAAAAACCACAAAGGACAAATATTCTTTTTAGTCACATGATTACATAAAATGAACATTTGTTGGTCAAGAGTGAAAGAAAAATTTACCATCGCTCAGCTTGTCCGTTTTGTCTTCTCTGCTGTCCTCAGGGTCTTTTAATGTGAAACTTCGAGCTCCTGATGTCCTCTTCAAAGTCATCTTTTGGCTCGGATACTTCAACAGCTGCCTGAACCCCATCATCTACCCCTGCTACAGTCGAGAGTTCAAGCTGGCCTTCATTCGGATCCTCCGGTGCCAGTGTCACCAGCAGAAACGTCCCGGCTGGAGGGCCTACAACTATCGGTCCTCGACTTTCCGTTCCTCTGGAAACTCGCGTAAAAGCTCCACAGATCACACCTCCAGCTGGCTGAATGGAAGCCAGCGCACCCTGCCGTCCTCCGCCAGTCCCAGCCCCAGCTACCTGGCCCAGGGCCTCCCTCCGTGTCCCGAGGGGGAAACGTTATACATCTGGGGGGTCACCACCCCGACGCCGCCCACTCCCAACCTGCTGCCCGGCAGCCCCGCCGACTGTCAGCAGGGAGCGCCGAGAGGGGAGGTCAGAGATAGGAAAGCATCGGAGGAGACGGCTGGAGGCATTTTCTCCTTTTCTTTTGGGAACATCAACGAAAAAGGAGGGATCATCAAAGACAAGCTCAATCCCGAAGACAAAGTGTGACTCGTGTCCCGATTCCTTTCTGTCAGCGATCAGAGTCGCAGCATGGATGCAGGGTGTACACGTTTCTCTGCTTCACAACCATCCGTCCGTCAGTGGAGTTTACCAGTGATCCGTGTGAGGTGAAGAAAACCATCATTTGTGCTGCTGTTCCACGTGTACGTTTCACCAAGTTTCTGTATCTGTCTGACAAGAGAGACAGAAAAAGTCAACAATGACAACAGCTGATCAAAATCACTGACGCATCTGAACCTGACAGGAAAACTTTTCAGGTAAAGGTCGACATCCCTTGTTGTAAAAACCACAAAACAAGAGTAAAAAGAACTTGACTCTTTTAAAAATAAATATATAAGTACTTTTTTTTTAAAGTGTGAAAAGACAACGGATCATTTTTCTGGTGCAGTCACTCAATATTTTCTTGGTATGTTGTGAAACTAAATATCTGTATTTTTCTGCTGTGCACACATTCATCAGATAGGTTGTTGGTATGAAATGTATAGAAATGTGAGGACAAAATAAAATGAAAACTTTGCTCAAAGGCTGCTTGAAGACCGATATCTTCGTCTTTTTGTTCTCCTGTTTTTCTGTGGCTCAGTTTAGGTTTTGTTGGCGATTTTAGAATTGTACCCTGAGTGAATTTACTGGTCACAGCTAAGTTATTAATTATGATAAATCCCACATGATCAATCACTTCTGCAGGTATTTAGAAGAACCAGTCTTTTTTTTTCTTTTACTACAGGCAGAAATGAGTTTGTCTATCTCAGAAATTAGACTAATGTATGTGTCGTTTCTCACATGAAAACACTTACATTATTACTTAAATTATAGTAAAGAAAGCGTTCGGAGCAGCTTACACCATCACTGGTGCTCAGACTGACAGGCTGAGTCATGTTCACACGTCAGAGCTGCTTGAAAAACACGATCTTTGTAGGAGTGTATCTTGAGGGGAAAAAAGGCATGTTGGTTTGAGAGTCACATGGTGAGGTAGAGGAGGGGAAGAGGCAGGTCCGGAAGCTTCTGCCACTCCTCCTCAGGCTCATAAACTCCTTCCTCGTGTCATCTCTTCCCTCTTCTCACCATGTCTTTCGCTGGGACATACGAGCTGGAAAGTCAGGAGAACTATGAGGAGTTTCTGGAAGCTATTGGTATGAGGATCATGATGTTCTTCCATTTGGATCTATTGTCACTTTCTTAAAATGTCATTGTTTAAACTGGAAGCGTCGTGTTCTTCACCCCAGATTTCCTCCAGGCCAAAACGGACCACAAAGTGGTGACTGAGGTGATTCAGGATGGGGACGACTTCACCTGGACTCAAAGCATCCCCGGCTGGACCTGGACTAGTAAGTTCACCGTTGGTCAGGAGAGTGAGCTGGTGTCAATGAAAGGCCAGAAATTCAAGGTGAGTTTAAACCCACTGAAGACAACCATCGTTTGTCTTTTTCCTTTTGTGATCTTTTGCTTCTTGCAGGCTGTAGTAACTAAAGAAGACGGGAAGGTTTTACTCCAGTTCCCAGAGTACCACTTCACAGCAGAAATGGTGGATGGTAAGCTTGTCATGGTGAGTGAACGAACCCTTTACCCCAACAGTTGGGGAGCTCTGAAACTGTGATCAGTAATAGAGTTGTGTTTTGTTTTGTTTTTTTGTATGTTTTGTTAAATGATCCCAGATGATCTTTGCTTCTCTTTTTCTGCTCTGTTTCGGTCAGACTTGTGTAACTCCGGGAGAAAAGGGCGTGACTTTCAAGAGAGTTTTCAAGAGGGTCTAAATGCTGCGAGACTCAACCTGTTCGGTGGGAAAACACAACCCTTGCTTCACGCTCCGGAACCAGATATGTAAATAAGTCCAGACTGAAGTGAAAGGAGGGAAAAGTCTTTCTGCATCTGAAGACGGAACCTAGTTGTTGGTGCTTTTTGGGTGTGACAGCCAAAATGATGAAGTTACGCAACATTCTTTAGTTTAACAGCTGTTCTGGATTTAATGACTAATCGTACGAAAATCAGCCACATTTAGTTCAATCAAAACAGAATTTTACTGATTATTTTCTTGACTTGAATCTGAGTTTGATCATGGAATGTGTGCTTTGTTCTGCAGTACTGATTTAATTCCCCTAAGTTCGCATGAATAAAACGAGTACTGATGCTCCTAATATTACGTGTTAGTTGGTCAGGGTTGTTTGTATGTGAAAAACAAAAAGCCCAAATCTTTGAATGAAAAGCTTATCATCCCTCCTATCAAGAGTTTTAAACAGTGATGGTCTTGTGATGAGAAGAGATGGAGTCGAGCTCATGTGATGTTGGGAGATTTGCTACAGTTTGGAGTGTTGTGATTAACTCTCAGCTATTTTACACCAGATTTCAACTTTTCCTCTGAATTGGACAGATTCAGTTCCACTGTTTGACAAATGAGAGAACAGGGGGTGCAGAGGTGCTTAATGTTTTATTCAAATTTTCAACTGGTCAGCAAGCTTTCTTGTACCGTGGTTTCTTTTATGAGTTCCTTTTGAATAAATGCATAAAAGTTACTGTGAACTCAATAATTTCCTATTTATATGCTGCAGTGGATGCAATGAAGAAAAGATGTCAAAGAAACAAGAAAAATATTCAACATCTGTGATGCTGTGTGGGAAAAAGACTAGAGAGCCTGAGCTGTTTGTTGAGGCTTCAACTCAACTTCTTATTTCCTGATTTTATCTTCTGCCAGGTTGGCCTGCTAGATAAAAGACACAAAACAAGAAGAAAACTGGTTAACAATGCATTTTTGGTAGGTATGTAATTAGGTATGTAGGTAAATAATTAAGACAACTGAAAATCCAAATTGCATTTATTGTTGGGTTCTTGTTTTATAATAAAAAAGCTAAAAATGTTTGCACAAGAGATGCATTTTCCTATTGCTGCCTTTAGGAGGCGCCACTACATTTCATAAATTTCTAAATAATTAGATACTCCTTACAAGTTATGAAATAAAACATAAAGGTTATCTTGAAACTATATGTATCCAGACATGTTGATAAATAATTCTAAAATGTGGGTATGTGTAAACAAACCACTCGGCTGAATCCACCAAAACCCACATGGAAGCTTGAATCACATGATTGACCCACAATAAGCTGAGTGTAATCTGCGTTTAAACAAAACTGGCAGAATTAGACGAGTGTAGAATCTAGGTGGAAATATAAAAGTAAATCTGCTGCTGGTTGCCAGCCAGTCACAAGCTCTGCTTACGAAATCCTAATTTAGAAAACATTAACCACTGATATGAAAATAATTATGTAGATTTTGTTTTGGACTATCCAGATGGTTTTGATGGTCTTTATAACATTTGAACAAGTACGCTGTACATATTCATTTAGATTAGTACGTGAAAAGAAATTAATTAGACAAAAAACACATAATAAAAACTGATGTTCTGCCTAAATACGGCAGTAAGAAACATTACAGCATCATCCACTTTCACCATAGTCTTCATCACGCTGAGCATTTTTAGTTCACTAAATCCTTAGACGTGTCAGAATTATAAGTACAAGTTCTGAAATATTTGTAATTGCCAGTTGCATATAAAGCAAACATACCTGTAAGCTGAATATTTCCTGCACCGTCATCTTTTTTGAAGATGCCGTTCAAAGGAAGCCAGCAGCCTTCCTCTTTCTCTCTGAATACAAAAGCTTACAGCTTGTTGGCCTGAAGCAAAACCTGCTTTTTCTGCCTGCGCCTCCGTCCACTTAACACTGAGAATCGAGAAACTAGCCCCTAGTCTTCTCAGGATTTAGTTACTTCAGATCCTAATCTCGTGCTGATGTGATCAGAGAGGTGTGCAGGCTCGTGTCTTCAGATGTTCTCTGTTTAGGAACGTTCTGAGACATGCAAACATTTAGGCACAGATAAGACGCTTTTTGTTCCCCAACATTCCAGGAAAAATCAGTTTGTTTGTTTGTTTGCTTGTCTGTTGTTGATTTTCTTACTTCTCATGACTTGATGATAACTGAGAGGTTATTATTTTGTCCCCTTTTACTTTTATTTCTACAGGAAATCTTATTGGGATCCAGGGAGTAATTCTTGAGAGAAAACTGTTCTTGTATCTTAAACATCACTGAGAAATTTGTCAGAAGTCTCAAAAACCACCACAGAACAACACAGGTTTTAAAGGTATTTACAGGAAAAATCAAACAATCAAAACAAAAGAAATTGTGCCCCCCCCCCCAAAAAAAAGATCCTGCTTAAAGGTCATGTAGCACAGCAGCAAA
Source organism: Millerichthys robustus (assembly GCA_034783495.1). Lineage (NCBI taxonomy): Eukaryota > Metazoa > Chordata > Actinopteri > Cyprinodontiformes > Rivulidae > Millerichthys > Millerichthys robustus. The sequence continues at coordinate 9,647,509 of JAVKLF010000161.1, read as the reverse complement.
ACATTAGCTGAAATGTAAAAGCAACAAAAGCCTAAAAAGAAACAAAAGTAGATTAATATTTATGCTTTATTTAGTCAAACAAGCAGTGAACTTTTACAAAGGGGAGCCTGATCCACAGACACTGTAAATATTCTGCTGTTCTGGGAGAAACAAAGGTTAAGACTCAGCTGGTTCTATGGGTTCACTGTGGGTCTAACCGGATGAGTGGGGTGGTGTATGTGTGTGTGTGTGTGTGGGGGGGGGGGGTGTCAGGCCACCATTATACCAAAGCATAATGTCTTAAAGTGTTACAGATGACACAGAAAGCTCTGATGGAGCTGCAGAGGCGGCTTTAAGGAGCAGTGGCTGAATTTCTTTCCCCAACTGTTTAACAGTCATCAGGAGTTTGGTAAATAAGAGACTGAACATTCCACTCAGAATTATTTTCAGCAGACGCCTTTGCTTCTTGTTTAACAGGACCATTCAATATTGAAAGTGGGACATTTTAAATGAAAGAAATCAACAAATCCTGTCCATCACTTCTAAATGGTATGCTAAAACAGCTAATTAAAAACACAAAAAAACAAGAAAACAGTGGTTCATGCAAATGCTATGTTTTAGTTGATATATGCAAAGCCACAGTGGAGAACATGCTACAGCTAGCTGCTGCTTTTTGCACCTGCAAATATCTACAGAATTCTTTATAAACTGTGATGCAAAACGGGTGGCTTTTTAAAAGTGTTTAAATTAGAATTTACATAATCCGCTATTGAATTATCTTTGAACTGGAGATATTTTGTATGGAGGAGTTCTGCAACGATGCAACTTCTTCCTTTTTTTCTACAGAATTCTGAGAATAAATAATTTGAATTCTGACGGAGATTTCTGAAACCAGAGGGGGTGAAAAGGTAATTCTAAATTCAAGAATAAAACATTTCCCCACTGTGGCCCTAAAACACTACCTGATCAGAAACCATGTTTTCCAATTTAAGGCTGTTAAGAGAACAATCTAGAACAGGTAAGATATTGTTTAGAATCTCAAAGAATCCTGATCAACATATAATGTTGGATCTGTGAAAAATCCATCCCTCGGTGCCTCAGAGTTGAGCAGAATTACTATTAAACTTAATGACTGTCGCACTTTATAAAAAAAACAATCTGATTTCCTTCATTCAAAACTTTTAAATCAATCTGAACTAAAACAAACATCTTGTTTTAATCTGCAGAGATGTTTAACTTTAAATCTAATCTCGATCTATCTGATGAGAAAATCAGACTCCAAGTAAAACTCTAAAAAATGGACGATATAAGAAAAGTGAAGAAAAAAAAACAACTCAAATACCATAAAAACAGCAGGAATAAAATAAATGTGTTTACTTACATTTAATAGTACACTTTGGCGAACTGTGAGCTGTTTTCACAGCTTGTGGTCACGACTGGATGTCGGCATATAAAAAAAACCTGCTGGAAAAGTTTTATCATCTTCCCAATAAACAACAACAGCAGCAACTGCAAATCCTTCCCTAAAAGCTTCAGACATTTTATTTATAAAAAAGAAGAATAAAACAACCTCTCAGAATTTCCGCTCACGTGTTTTTATTCTTACATGACACTATAGGATAAAACAATTTATCACTCAGTGTCAAATGAATCAAGACTACAAGTTGTTACAAAATAATTTTTAAAAAGTGAAATAAAAGTGGAAGTTTATGGTGTCGTTTTATCACTTTTAAAACAAATGTTTGGTGAGTGGCATCAGCACCTTTTCACCATCAAGAAAATGAAACAGTAAAAACTAAATCAAACATATTCAGTATCTATCACTCATAGCTTGTGGCTGCAATATGCACCATAATCACTGTGTTCAGAGCTAAATGCCCTCTAAAGGAAATCAAGTCCAACAAATAATCCAAAATAAGTTATAAAAAAAAACAACAGATGAACCAGTGGTACACATGAGACAGTGATGGCTGTGGTCAGTATAAAGAGAAAAAACAAAAGCTATTATTGCACCTTTGACACCTCAATCTGAAGTTGCACATGAATTATGAAGAAAAATGTTAACTTGTGAAAAATAAAAAAAAATAATAATAAAAAAACAAGCAAAAAATCTGGCACACAAACAAAATTCATAAAAAAAATGGAACTAAATCATAGTTGAAATGGAATGCAGACTCTTTTGAAAAACGGTACACAAAGTTAGAAAAACATAACAGTATCATAATTCATTTCTCAAAAAAAGCTGTTCAAAAGCTGGACAAACATAACAGATGCAACAGTTTGAGGATTTCGAGAGCGAGCTGTGGTTTCTGTCAGTCATATTTGTCCATGAGCAGATTCAGATCTTTTAAAGCAGGGTTCTGTGGAAGAGTTATGAACAATAAATATCTTACCTGTTGTAGATGGATTCTGACTAACTGAAAGCCAGTCATGGGGATTTTTGTTGTCATTGAAAAAAACTCATAACATTCATAAGTAGTTTTTAATGGTTTATGTGAATTTTTAAAATACTTATGTTGCCATTAATTTTGCATTATAATAAACTTAGATATGATTATATTCTTGCAGAAAGGGCTTCAGGCTGCACAGGAAGTCCTAAAATTAGCTGCTGCTGCTTGTGAGTAACCATATCTTCTATCTTAATAAACACGTAAATAAAAACTGATGGAAATGTTTATTGATTATCCATAAATAGCAATATGTTTTACTTGTTTTATGATGGCAGCAATACAGTTTGGTCTTAATAGCAGATAATAATAATAATAACCACTCTAACTAGCTTGATGTTCTGGTCTATCTACAATGGGTAAGATATAACCTGTTCAAACGCTCCTCAACCAACTTTACCTTCAAATGTCTGAACTATAAGCATCACAAGGAAACCACAAAAACTGCTGAAAGCAGGACACAAACACGGTCTGGCAATAAACAAGGGCAAACTCATGTTCAAAGCCAGAAATGTAAGCTACAGGCAATTTATGAAATCTAACTTATCAAAATCTGGATTTTCTTCAGACAAATCTAGAAAAACTGAGAGCTTAAAGTCGTTTTAAATCTGATGCAGTTAACACAACCGTTGGTTTGCATCGATAAGAGGAAAAATTGAAAAAACAAGAAGTTTAACTACATCCTCCTGGACTCTCAGTTTAGTCAAAAGGTGTCACAACTCCTAAAATCCCCAGGTCCACAAATTATCAAAGCATCCCTGTGATGACCAGTGAGCAACCTTTGCCATCAGCACCAAGAATCTGGATGTGTTTACATTTTAACAGGATGTGGCAGACTGGGGATTGCAGTTTTAGATATTTGGGAAGCAATTACAGACGACCGGCTGCAGATGTTTATATGTGCAACCAGCCACCATATGTTTGTCCCCATGTGTAGCACTTTCAATAACCCGAGTTCTACACAGAGAAGGGGTCCAGTGATGCATTAGCATCCATTTTAAAGCACAATAAGCACAAAAAAAAAATTCAAAAGGCAGCTGTAGTTTCGACCTTTAGACCTGAGCCTGAATGTACAGTTTTTATGAACAAGTACAAAAAAAATAATTACACTTAATTAATGTCAGGTTGCTAAGTTACAAAAAAAAAGCTACACTACATCAAACAAAATGAACAAGAAAAAAAAGAACAAAAACTTATAAATAAAAGCTATGGCATGTTTCAATGGCATCATATTCAAGTAATCTTGATCAAGTCCCTGATAGTGGTTCATGTAAACATTGGGAGGCATTAACACAGACACAGAACCAGCTTTT
>JAVKLF010000161.1:9570069-9580511 GCA_034783495.1 Millerichthys robustus | reverse complement strand
TCAGCTTGTAACATTACAACCACCATCAACCATAATCAGTTCAACAAACCTGTGATGAGAGACTCGTCAGCCATCGAATGTCCCTCAATGACCCTCCCATCAACTGGGAACTTCCCTCCGGGGACGACTTTCACCACATCGCCTCTCTGCACCAACTCAACATCCACCTGCTCCTCACTGCAACACACGTGGACGTTCAACAATCAAACAATTTTTCAGCTTTACTGAAATATTGTTAAATACAAATGAGATGGACATAAAACAATTTGAAGACGATCATTTTTCATTTTTAAGATGTGCTGTAATCTAAAAGGTAACCGAAGATGTGAAAGGTTAGTGTGAATGCAAACATTACCAGAGAATGCCGCCATTGCTGTCGAGAGTGACGACTGTCGCCTCTGTAGCTTGTAAAGACATCAGTTTGGACAAAGCCTCAGATGTTTTACTCTGGAATGCAGCACACAACCATTACTTGCCTCTAATGCAGAGTATCAAGATGAAAGGTTTAAAATGTTCACTGAAAATGTGACAGAAGCCCGTAAATGCGAGGAGCTGAACCTTAGCTATCTGCTCCAGCCAGCGTCCCAGAGAGATGAAGACAAAGAGCATCGGAGGCGTGTCGAAGAAAGTGATGGGGTTGATTTTTGCTTTCTCCACCATGGCCACTAACAGAACAACACACGAGTAGCTGAAGGCTATGGTGGTGGCCAAAACGATCAGCACATCCATGTTGGCGGACTTGTGTTTTAATGCTTTGTAGGCTTGAACGTAGAAGTAACGACCTCCAATAAACTTAGAAGAAAAAAACGTATTTACTTTCAGCTCATCTCTTTGTATCCCCCCCTCCCCCACAATCTAAAAACCACCCTACTACAATGACGTGCTGCAAGTTCAATCGCTGTAATTTACCTGTACAGGCACACAGAAAAGGAAAGACAGGAGGTTCATGATGGAGAGGCCCGGGAGCAGCTGAGTTTCCAGGAACATGGAGGAGTGGTAATGGTTGCGGTCCTCCATTGTTGCGTTGTGGTGATGTGAAACATTCATCTGGTGGTCCATAATAATCATATAGACCATCATGCCCATCACGGGCACGCAGAAGATCAAACTCACAAGGAAGGATCTCCTCCACCTTAGAAAGTGAAGAGATTTGTTTAGTTAGGAACGTGTGGAATTTTACTTTGAGACCAAATTTGAACAAAAAGGGAAACCAACTGTTGTGGGCATTACTGACTAATGTCAAGAATGAAAACATCACCTGTATGTGAGAAAGTGGTCTAGAATTTAAACCGTGAAGGAGACTCAGAGTTAATCATTGTAATATCTATAACAGTAGTGGGCAAGGTTCCGCTAATCCGCTAAGAGTGGTGCTAACTTTTTGTTAAGGAGTTTAGCACTAAAACTGCTTTTATCAATAAATAAACTCCACTTTCACAAATGTAAACCTCAGTTTATTTTCTATTTTCTAGGGGTATGTTCATGGAAAAAACCCTAGTACCAGTGCAGCGCATTGTCCTTACTGATGGCGAATGTTGATATTAGCAGTTTAGCTTTAGCTTCCACCAACTTTTCTGTCTGTGTAGCATCTTGGCAGTAGCAGAGCGAAATAATTTGTGTAGCAGTTTATAGGTTAGTGAAACTAACATTTTGGTTAGCAGTGCCCACCACTGATCTGTAAGGGGTTTCAAATTAAAATCAAAACAAAGCACAAGAATTATAAGAGATGAGGATTTTCTACAAAAGTTATTTCAGTGCTGCAAACCATTTTAATATCAAAGATAAAGATGTTTTTAAAAAATTAAATAAAACATTCTTACTGTCGTATCTCTTTGCTGTGGTCCAGATGGCTGGCAGTTCGGTCCCTCTTTACCAAAGAAGCTTCAAATCCCATTTTCTACAAGCAACAAACTACTGATCAAACCAGGTTATTGTGATTAAAGACTTAGAATAAATTATGTTTTCTATAATCCATTACTGTCAGCTGAAGTTAAACAATTAGGGGACTTGAACTTCGTAACTAAAAAAAAAAAGAAAATACCTCAATCAGCTTGATGATGTCGCGCGGTCCTATGATTTCGGAGTCGAACTTGACGTGCGCCTTGTTGGTTGCCAAAGCAACAGAGGCATATATGATCCCCTTTTCTTTCACAAGGCTGGATTCAATTTTGTGAACACAAGAGGCACACGTCATCCCCCTGACCTGAAAAAAGGTGAGGAGTCGTCATCAAGCAGATGAAGAGAAAAAAGGAGAAATGAGCTTCTCTTATTCTTTGCTGCAAGTGTACTTGAATATTGTTCTGTAACAGAAAAGCTTCTTTGTGGCTTATATTTTTGAGGACCTACCCATCAATAGTGCATGCACATTAAAATTAGACTGACTCACCACAAGCTCCAGGTTTCCATCTGAGCCTTCGTAATCCTCCATCACCGAGGCGTTGAAGCCCAGCTCTTTTATACACTCGGCGATCTTCAAAGGGTCCATGACTTTAGGATTATAGCGGACCTCTGCTTTACCAGCCATAAGTGCAACCAGAACAGAATAAATACCTGAAAAAAAAGACAAGACTTCCTTTCAAGTTTTCAGCAACAGCAAAAAAGATAAAGTGAAAAGTAAATATGATCAATTAATAAATTTACATACCCTCTTCATTTTTAAGGTTTCTCTCGATGTTTGACACACAAGAAGCACACGTCATCCCTTCAATTTGGATGTAGCATTTAGAAGGCGTGTCTCCAGTGGGACCCCATGGAGTTTTGTTGTGACAACTGTCGTCTAACTCCTTTTCGTTAACAGGTGCTGTACCTGGAAATCTTGAGGAACTGGGTTCTGCCACAGGCAGAAGAGAATTTGTTTCTGTATCAAAAAAAAAAAGTCACTTGAAGGATGTCAAGACTTTTTTCTACAAGTTAGAATAACTTTCACGCTTTAGAAACCACTTGAGGTAACAGCTATTTGATGAGTAGAGGAATATGAAAAAAATACCAAAAGTAATTACAATTAAACCACTATATTATGGGAGTAATTGCTCGACTACCACATCATCTTACCAGGTAGAGTTGCATCAAAGCCCATGTCCTCTATGGCCACCCTCAGCTCCTCTGGTGAGGTCAGGAGAGGATCGTACTCAAAGGTCCCCTGATGATCCACCAGAGAGACCCTGGTCAACGTCACCCCCTTCTTTTGAGAAATCAGACCTTCGATAGACTGAACACAGGAGTTGCACGTCATACCTTCAATGTGAATGTTAATGACAGAGCTCAGAGGCTGGGTAAAGCAAAGCTGTGATGCAGACAAAGCAGGTGGAGGTGATGTAGACGCAAGAGTGGGGGCATAGTCCCAGGGTTCCGTTTTAAAGTTTCCTGGAGGCAGCGCTTTGATGGCTTTCTGCAGCTCAGGGACTGTGATCTTCAGAGGATCATAGCAGATGGAGGCCTTCTCCTTCTCCAGAAAGACCTCCACTACTGAAACGCCAGGCAGCTTTAAAATATTCTCTTGAATATTGTTCACACACGAGTGGCAGTGCATGCCTTTCACCCTGAGCATGACCAGATGCGTGTCTATAAAGATTTCCGACTCCTCTGATGTTTCTGACGATGAAGCTGCTGCTGATTTTGGGGAATCGGCAAAACGTTCAATTTCTCTGGCGGACAGCTGCAGGGGACGGGGTTTGGACTTCACGGAGGCCTTGAAGCCGGCCACAGCAATCTGGTCGATAATGATTTGGACAGAGATGAGGTAAGGCAGGTAAACGACTGTAGCTTCCTGAGAGTCTAAAACCACTGTGGAGAGCAAAGACAATACAGTTAAACAACTCATCTACCTATTTTACAATGTTTATATTAGAAAAATGTGATAATTACTCTTAATAATATATTCAAACAAAAGAGTTAGTTTAAAATGCTCTGCTTTTTGTGCACTGTGATGCATATATTTTCAGAAACTAAAAGAGAATGAGCTGGTCTGGACTGTAACAACTCATAAACTCAACCTGGAAGTGAAGTGACAGCAACAAGTGAAAACTTATAAAAACCTTACAGACCAAAACATTTGGACTCTTTTCAAACTGATCAACTGATCAAGTACAAGGATTTCTTAGTGACTATTAAAGCTGTTCAGCTTACCTTAAAACTGACAAGAGGGCACAGTGATATACAGTATAAAAAAAGACATTTGCTTGCATCGTCAAAGCATTTGTAGCAGGCGTGTCGTTAGACAAAAGCCCTGGGAGGGAGTTGCTTTGTATACGTGTCTGTGTATGTGAGTTTCTGTGGGTGGAAGTTAATGTGTGTTTGTGGTGGTGGTAATTTGGTGTATGGATAAAAACTTGCAATATTATTGGGGTGAGGGGGAGGAACAAAAGCTTATACCTTTTGGTGTGTGTGTGTGACAGGACACTGTTGTCCTGTGACAGGACCTTGCACTATTTTGTGACCAACTGGCATTGTTGGGTTACTAGGGAGCGGTTGGCAGTAATTAGGTTGCTCATGTATAACGATATTATCATTATTATTAGTAGTAGTAGTAATAATACTAACTGTTTATACTACAAATCATTTCTATAAAATATTTTTTATTATACAATCTTGTTTGAGAAAAGTTATTCTGTTTTGTCACCATGAACAATCTGATATTTAGTTGAGTTTATGTTGTTATGGTGGTCTGGCTGCAATAAGCCTTCGATCTGGTGTCTTTACTTCCCTCTGCAACACTAATGTCTGCATTTACCAAAACACAACCGTTCTATTAGTGCAGTTCACAGCGTTGTCCATCGGTAGCAAAATATTGAGGAGCCTGGATAATAATTTTATATCAGCTCATAAAAGAAGCAAATACTCTCATAATATGTTTACTTGACTTTAACAAGTATACAAAACAAGCAACAATGTATGTTATTTTTTATAAATGTTCTTTTCTACTGCCAACAGAAGTTCGTTGTGACTGCAAATGATTTAATATCTTACGGATTTCATATGGAATTCAATTTTATCCAGTATAACTAATAGAATGCTTAAACAAACAAACTATAACAATAATAGTTTGAAAAATTTATAAATACAGATGTGAAAGGGCACTTTTCAAAGAGGGAAGAGGAGGAAGAAGTGGTCTGGGCTAAAGCCCTCAATGTTTCAAGACCCTAAAAATTCCCCCGGTTTGTAGTATTTCTTTAGACCAGCATACGGTTATTTAGACATGAGATTTGAAATTTTCACACTGTCCAATCATGTTGTATCAGTACTGGAATAATGAGCAAAATGTATCTCAACATTGCATGTACAATCCAATCCTGAGGTTTCACAGTTCTGGAATTCACTAAACCAAATCCACTACACAGACCATCACTGATATTTGTTCACAGCTCAGTTTCATCCTTAAAACACAAAAATTAATCAATTATTTTGCTTTGTTTCAGCTTGAAACGACATTTAGTTTTCAATTACTGAAAGTGATGTGGTGTGACTGTATTTACTGAAGTTAACCTGACATAAGCAAAAACAAGCATGATTACTCAAAATTTAGTGTATTTGTTAATCCCTTATTATCATTATCTAAATTAAATAGACTCTGTTAAACTGTGAAATAAAAATTAAAAAACCTGGAGGTTCAGATACAGACTTGTGTTCCTAAATGTGTCAAAACACAACATAGCCTTGTTGAGCAAACATAATCCTATCAGTCTACATGTAACTCCGTCCAACAAAAGCAGGGAAAGATTTGGTGAGTCATAGTAAAACCCTACAAAGAAATCTCTGAGGGCACAATGACAAAACACCAATAATCTGAGGCACGTAAAAAAACAGCTGTGCTCAAACTTTCTTGCTTGTTTTGACAATGCGGTTAGATTCAATTAAACTGAAATTGTTAAGTATAAAATACCTTTAATCTTTTCAACTCCTTTCAGTTTCCCAATCTTTCCTTCGATAGTGGTGGTGCAAGAGTGACAGGTCATTCCTTCGATGCATAACTTCAGAATTGCAGCTCTGTCCCCTGCAGTGTCTGATGGAGACAATTTAAGGCCTTTCTGTGTGGGGCTGCCTGGAGTTTGGATCTCTACAAGTGTTGCTCCATCCACTACCTCTCTCAGCTGCTGTACAGACGTCAGAGAAGGAATGAAATCGACAGTGAGCCCCGTCTGTGGCAGGCTCTCTCGAACATCCAGCACTCCTTGAACTTGTGACAGTTTTTCCAAAACTTCCTGTTGGGCTACAGGCGTCAAGCCTGAGGTAGAGATCAGGTGGGTTTCTGTGCACACTGGAGTTGCTGTGCTGCTCTCTGGTACACTAGAGTCAAAGCCCATGTCCTTGATGGCCTCTACCAGAGAGCCAGGGCTCTGTTGACTCTGGTCAAAAATGACTGTAGCACTCCGCTGCTCTAAAGACACCTACAAAACAAATATTACAAGTCAAAGGAACACTGTGTAAAAATATATTGATTAAATGTACGAAAGCACAATTCAGACAAAAAGTTCTGCATGTAGGCACAGCATTTGATTCTATCCATGAGAAAAGAAACCCTTTGAAATGAAGATGTCAAGAGGTAGCTTTGCGTTTTTAATATTCAGATGAAGATTTTGAGGTGGTTGCGACTGTTTATTAGCTGGAGACTCAAAAGTGCAAAAAAATTTAAGAAATTTTCTCACCGAAGTCTAAGTGTTTGCAACAAAGCAACCAGGGAACTGTGAGCTACTAAAACCCCAGCCTACATCTCTGAACATCTTGCAAAACTGTTCTAGGTCAGCAACCGGCACCCTGCATTGACAATTAAATCCATTGGAGTGCTTTTTTGAAAACTTATATATTCAGACCAGTTTTACTAATAATTATCACCAGCATGCTTTTTAGTTTTATCAGCCCCCCATGTCAAAATACAGCTCTAAACATCTAGAGAAGGGTTTGAGATGCCAGCGTCAACTCTGAAACATTGAGATAAAACTTGTCAAATGCATTTTCTGAATACGTTCAAACTCAAGTAATGAAACTGCAAGCCTCTGTGACTCAATCGAGAAAATTGAGATCACTTTCAAACGTTTTAGGACGTTTTGGAGAAGCTCGCAAATGTTATTCACCAACTGGTTATCAACAGTTGCTGCGCAGTGGGAAACTGGCTTTAATACTCGATATGTTCGACTTCCACCAAACTCTTATTGAAAGTTCAAAGATTATGTAGATAAAAAAGCCAAAAAAACACTTCCTCTTTCTTGGCTCACATGACCATCCCCTTCAGTTTTATTTATGAATTTTACTGCTTGACTGTGCATCTATCTGTTCACAGCAATAAACTTTGGAGACATAAAATAGGTGAAATGAGTTTGTGGCCTTGGGAAGCTTATAGCTTGCTCCGTCAGCATGATGTTCCTCATGTCTGCTTCTTGAGCAAGAAAGAAACATGTGACAAACAGAAGGGATCACCTGATTTTGCAATAAGCAAAACAAAAACTAAGTGAAATCTGTGAAAGAGTTTGTTGCTGCTTATCAACCTTTTAGTTTCTGGTATTTATTTTAAATAACAATACAAAGAGAGTGAGAGAGTGTGTTCTAACGAAAAGAAAAAGATAGTTTCTAGATATTTTTTGCAGATAATTTCTGGACACATTGACAAAATGATCCAGGCATTAAATTCCCTTAAGATCCAACAATTTCCTGAGGGTACAGATTACTTATCGACCTGCTGTCTCAGTCCTGCAAAGGGCAGAGAACTATTGGGAACACACAATTACATTAGCTTCTCATTCAAACTTGGCCTGAGGGGTAAACATGCAATGAAACAAAACAGCAGACCACTGCACGTGCAATTAAGCTGTGTCACGTAGTCCACAGATGTCAGTCCCCTTCAAATCAAGCCAGCTTGTTTTGAGGCAGCAACATTAATCAACTTCTTTGAAGAACAGAAATGTTTAGTTAATAAAGTTATGTCCATATCTCTGTCTTACCAAGAAGATTCTCCTCTTTAAAATAGGGAAAAAGCTACAATATCGACTGTAATCATTGTTCTTACGGTGGAAAACTCAAGCATTACATGTTGAGCAGTAACATTTGAAAAAAAGCACGTTAAAATACAACAGGCATGACGAAGACCTTTTATTTTAAATTAGGCATTACCTTTATATGTATCACCCCATGGAGTGATCCAATCCGCTGCTCTATGGACTGGACACAGGAGCCACATGTCATTCCCTCAACTTTAAGGGAGACTGAGCACAAATTGACTTTCTGTGTCATGACTGCGTTGCCTAAAAAGCACAAGAAGACAACCTTAATTTGGCTTAAAAAAATGAATGAACAGGATCTAACTCAAGATTAGTAACAGCAGAATAAACAAATAAAATTACACCATTTGGCTTGCTTACTTATTTACTGTTTAACTATATAAAAAAATATAACTAGCAAAACATTCAAGAAATTTTCCGAGGTTACACAGAAAAATAAAATATTTTAAACAGACCTAAAGAGTAACAGAATATAAGAAGAAACCGTAAACTCTTACCTCTACCCTTGAAATATAAACAACCAGTTAGCTAAAGGCTAACAACGTCCACTCAGTCACTTTGAGTGGCTAACTTAGGCTAACGGGCTAGTTAGCATCTCCTCATCGCCACCCGAGGTACAGTCAGCCGAGAAAACACGTCGCGACATGGTGCCAAACGCGTAGAAAGAAAACAAGTACGATTTTCGTTCTGTCGAATTGCCTTCAGTATTAAAGCACCCCCTTTTATAATTTTTTTGATCCGGCGGACTTGACGGCTGACTGGTCTGTGGTGCGTCAGCGTCGAGGGGTGGAGCTTGTATTCCGGGTTAACGTTGCCCTTAAAGGCTACATTTCCTCATTGTAACGTCCAGCTACACCCAAAACCAGCTAATGTGGACAACAATATATGTCTTCTATTAAATGTAGTTCAGGTATTTTTACAGCATTAGTTGGACCAGTGGTCTCAAGTCATGATTTGGGAGTTTGTGTTAGCCTACCAGACCAAACTCAGGGATATAAACACACAATTTTCACTATTTGTGAAAGCCTTCGTCGTCTCCCCATAGATCTGTATGTCCTTTTGTAGCATATAAACAAACCGAAGGGAATATTACACTTTCAAACGCTCTGTTTTGGTTTTGAGAAAATTAGTCAATATCAAGGCTCAATTGTCATCAAAGTATGTTTTTCAACAACAACTGAAATCATTCATTCCTGTTTTCCTGTTTTTTGCTCTTAATATTCCAGCATGCATCTGTACTTGTGACTTAACTGAAACACTTGTGTTTCCTTTGTGCTATTATCTTGTCTGCCTCTCCAGCAGGAAAAAACAACATACCTTCTGCTGAAAAACTTGTCAAGTGGATTATTTGAAGCCCTTGCAGACAACAGAACATGAGACCAAAGAATGCAGAAACAACACTCTTTGTATGCTGTGGGATGAATGTATAGTTAAGATATTTTAGAAAGAAAAATAAACACAGCAGTCCAAGATCACAGATCACAGATCACATGCCAATGCTGATTAAAATAATTTTGACTCCAGATAGGCTACAGATTGATACAATAGGTTATATTTTGGAGATCATTTTTATTTGATTGGTATATTTAAAAGTGAAAAAAAACCTTAAAATAATACTGTAAATGTGCCACAGTTGTTCAAAAGGCTATTTTTCTACCAAAGTGTCACTGAAACAAGAAAATAACAAAAAAGGGAAACTCGTTAATGTTTAATTAATACCAAACATTGTTACCAACATAAAATACAATTAAAGACGTGCATTGATTAAAACCATAACAAAACCTACAAGCATTAAATTAGATAGTTAGTTCATCTCTGCTGTTAAAAACTGGAGGAAAAGTCGATCTCTAACACGAGACAGATATTTACATAATTAACAATGTTGTCCCAATTCAAAAAGTTTTTTTTAAATAATGAACACAGTATTGAATATTAATTTGATTTTTTGCTACTTTTAGTTATTGTTTTGCACATGTTAGCTTTAGGGTATGTGTTGCTAACAATAGGCTACAATTTTGCTACTTTTAGCTTTTGTTTGGCTCATTTTAGCATTAATTAAATTTTTTTAGCAATGATTTTGCCTATAGATATTGCTTAGCTAATTTTAGGTTTTAGATATGGTTTAGCTAATTTTAGCATTTGCCTACAATTTGTTAATCATAACCTCTGTATTTGTTGATTTTTTATGTTGTTGGGGGTTTTTTTGGGTGGGGGGGTGGTCTTTTGCCACTTGTAGCTACTGTTTTGCACAGTTTAACTTTAACATTTGTTCTGCTCATTTTAGCATTAAGCTCCTGTTTTGCTGATTTTAGCTTTTGTGTTTCTTATTTTACCAGAACAGGTAACGATTCAGTTGTTCAACAAATTTCAGACAAGTTCCTTCAGCACTCAGCTGAATGCTCAGCTGAATTCAGCACTCAGCTGAATGTTCAGCTGAATTCAGCACTCAGCTGAATA
>JAVKLF010000161.1:9503538-9515557 GCA_034783495.1 Millerichthys robustus | reverse complement strand
CAGAAAGAAGTTTACATTCAGTCTTTTAACGGAAACGTGCGAAAAGCGAAAGGGTCTCACCAACAGGTTTAAGAGGACGTCGTGAGCAGAAGACAGAATATCCTTCATTTCTTTCTACACAGAATGAAAATAGAGTGAAAACCTCTAATCTCAATCTCATTTCCCTCAAACTTTGTCTGGTTTATAAAAATAAAAAAACAGATAAGTTTGAGTTGTGATGGGGTTGGGTGGTGGGGTCCCATGTTGGATTGGCGGTCTCCAGAGAAACCTTCAATCTCAAACACAACTCATATTGTCACAAACGAGCGTCGGTGAGAGAGACGTCTTGTGAAGCGCATCGACTTTTAAAAAATATAAAAAAGGTGGGTAGAGTTGAACAAAGGTCCAAATAAGGTCTGCTTAACGTGAAAAAAAGAATAACAAACAACAAAGCTGAAGGCTCGCTGACAGTGACTCACTGAGCTGCAAAAAAGAAACCCTATTAAGAACCTGACAGAGTGACTAGGAGTACATTTCTGTTTCCCTGTCAGAGCACAGTTGTAAAAATTACAACTACATCAGCTGTCTCACAGGCAGCAGCTGCACTCGCTTTTTAAACTCACATCTGGAACCTCAGACGTCCGCCCTGTTGTCAACATATTTACACGTTCAGATCTCCAGGAGGAATAAATAAATGCTGATAAAGACATTACATGTACGTCTCAAGCCTGATTATAAGGTTTATAAAAAAACACACGGCTCATTTACAGGTCTGTGCAAAAGTTTACCCATAATTGCATGATAAAGTCATGTTTTTAGGAAACAGAGGGGATAAAAATCCAGCAAAGTCTTGAACAAAACCTGGGAAATGCACCATCCGTCAATTGATGGTGTCCTATATGTCAGGTTTTCAGCTAATAGCTCTTCGGTACGGACCTCGTCTTTCCTAAAATTCTGTTTTATGAGTCAAATTGTATTTTTTTGGTATTTTTAACTGAAGAAATTGAAACAAATTGTTGCATTTGTTAAAAAAGTGCTTCAAGAGCCAAGTTACAAAAGCATCTTGGCCAAGTTTTTTGTTACGTGTCGGTACAACAATCCAGCTGATTTTTCTCTGAAAGTTTCATTGAAATTCATCTGGTGGTTCATGAGATATTTTGCTAACAAACAGATAAAGCTGACTTCTTTTTTACCCGGAAAACTTGTTCGTTAGCACACAAAATACGTTAATCGCCATTTTCATATTAAACTGTTGGGGAATATTAGCATGTTCTGACTGAGTTCTACAAAAACCCGAGGGAAGTGACACCATGAACTTTATGACCTCTTTGATGCTCTTTCTAATGGCTCGTGTTATTGAGCTTCAGTGGACAAAGTGCCTGAAAGAATCATTAAGAGAGTCATCAACACATTAAAAGCGTCTAATTAAACGGAGCTAACTAAGTACTGGTTTGAAGACACGCAGATTTCTCATCCCGCCTATCGGCCGTAATTAAATGGGATTGAGACGATTGTAAACTTGGTGGAACTTTAATCTGAGCGTGGGACGCTGCCAGAGTAGCACAGCAACACTGATCAAATGGTTATGAAATGGATGGGATGAGTTTCAAATTGCTACCGATGGATTTACAAATATGTAAAGGTGATCAGTTGATCAGTTAAAAAGACAATGTTTAATATTTTGCTGTTTTGCATTTTAGGGACGAAAACACTGTAAAACCCTGAAAAGCTTTTTTTTTTCCCATTATAGGTTTTAAGCTTTAAATATATTCACAAAAATACTATTAGTTTGTGTTACTATAAATTTCTTACCAGTGGTGGGCACAGCTAACCAAAAAGTTAACTTTGTTAACTCATAATCCTAAAAATATAGCTCTGCTAACACTAATTATGTAAAAAGAAAAAAAACTTCTTTGTTCAAAACTCTGACATACAAGACAGCAGGAAGTGTGCCTTTTTTCCCAAGGAATGCTAGTTTTAGTACAGCTCTGCAGGGGAAAAGAGCCGATTGAAAGCTGAAAAAAAATGTGAGATAATCACATCTTTGGTATTTTCACTCTACAAATTGTAAATGTCTCTCCAGAAACACGAGGGTCTTCATTAACTATTTCTAAAAGCTGCTTCTTTTTGCTGTTCGTTGAAATAAAAATAAACACAACAAAAAATATAGAGCAACTTTAATCGGGGTTACGTGTTTAAAATCTTAAACTTTCTCAGAAAAGACAGTTCTGTTTTGCTTTTTGTGCATTTCAATTTCCTCACATTGGACCAACTAAAAAAGAAGGAGGGGGGAAAAAAAGTGTTGTCACGGCAACGCCGGGTAAAAATAACACGCTTATTTTCCACGAGCTGAAAATAAAATGGAATGGGGATGAGTTTTAACAAAAAAAAGTGCAAAATGGTTGCTAATTCACAGAAGCGGCATCCTGCACAAGGTTTCGCTCTGTAACGTCGGACCCCCGCACTAGTCGTCGGACCCCCGCACTACCACTACCCCCATACCCCGTTTACTCACGGACAGAAACCAGCTCTCATCAGGATAATGATCTTAATAAAACAATCGCTCACGCCCCACTAATTCCTCCGACCCAGAAGCAGCCGCAGCTGCTTTGTTTAAATCTTATAATTCCCAGCTAGCTAATTAACATGCAGGAGCCAGCACTAACGAACAGACAGCGCCTCCTAACAACCACCAACCTCAGGTATTTTACATGTAATTAACGAGAGGGAGGACGAGGAGACAAGGAGTGAAAATATTCACTCGGCTCCTGCCTCGGGAGTGCACCCCCACGAGCCGTGCTCGGGCGTGTGGATCACATGCAGGAGGCATCATTACGCAGCACCGACGCATCGCTGGGAGAACCAACTCCACTCAGATCCCGTCAGCTGCAGAAACACTTCTTGACGCACGGTAACCAGGGTCTGGATTACGCAGTGATCAGACAGGCGGGGGACCAGCAGCGGAGCGAGGGTCTGGAACATGATATAATATCAGTTCCCTGTTTTTTTCTTTTTCACCAGCACCTCAGTGAGTCAGCGTGACCCGACGTGTGGTCACACCTCGGACTCGGAGGACACTCTCCCTCTCAGAATAGCACATTTGTAATGTCACGGCAGGCGAGGGCACGCTGCCACGGTGCTGAGTGACCTGCGCGCTTTTATTGCCCGACAACACGGCTGACCTTTGAAGCCTCGGCGGGCCACTGTGCTGTGGGTCGCTGAAGAGCGAACCAGAAAGGGCCCTCCCAAAAGAAAACGAAAGAGGAGGCGACGCAAACGATGTCCTTCCTGTCAGCAGAGAATGGTGGGGGGGGGAAACAAACACGCGCACAAGTGCTTCAGTCAATCTTCAACAAAAACCGTAGAGTTCATTATTCACCATGAGGGGTTTCTGGCTTTAATTAGAAGAGAGAGCAGCTGTCTGCAGCTCAGGCCTGCTTAGCACCACAATGCTGCACGCACACACACACACACACACACACAAAGTCATTCACACACTCACTTCAAATCCAGTCATATCTTTTTCATTTCACACAGCAAGGTCCTCCATTTTCCTTCTGGTTCTTAAACCGTGCTCATTTAGAATCCGAAAGAAGTGGAACAGATGTTGCTAAAATCAACAACTAAACAAAAAACTACAAATCCCATTTCGATCAGACTCTGTGATCCAAACCATTCTGCATTTTCAAGTTTCTCTGTTTGCTTGTTTCTAGAATCAGCTTTTCACAACACACAAACACCGTCACCTTCAAGGCAAAACTTGACAAACTCAGGTTATTTTTCAACCTGTTAAGACTGTTTTATGACACAAAGACTCGTCACAGTTAATGCCAGCCTCTCACTAGGCTGCAACTGCTTGCGACTTGATGCCAAATGGCATGGGAGTCCCCGAAATGTCTCAGAACATATCGAGTCCCATAAATACAATATGGCAGCTCCTATAACCCGGGTCCTGCTGGCTTCAGTCACAAGAGGGAGACTTAGTCCCGAATGATAATACATTCCTATGAGCGTAAGATTATTATTATCCAACCATAGCTGGTTTAATTATCAGTTTGGTCCTTTTGGGCCTCTGTAGCAATAAGGCAATGCAACAATCAAAGCAACACTGAAGGCAACAAAAACACAACAAATCCTATTTTTATGCAATTCCAACAGAATAAAAGTCTAATTGTGCATAAAATATTCTCACAGATGACCCTAAATGTTACATACTAGAGCTTTAAAATAATTGTGCAAGATGAGAAGCGATGGTGAAAATGGGATTCATCGCTCGATGAATATTTGTTTTCTGTTTGAACAGAAAGGAGAGGAGGAGGAAATTCCAGCCAGTTATGTAATTTGCGGGCCTTTTTTTCTTTTCACAAGGTAACAACATGTGGATCTAAAGTCGTCAAGGAGGAGGTTTGTTTGCTTCAGTATTTCCATCATTTCCCTTTTCTGTCTAAATCTGTCCTATCAGAGCAACGTCTGTACGGATCCAGAAGAGCTGTGGGGTTTTTTTTAGAAATAAAAAAGGGATGAAGGCTCTCCGCGTAGCCACGGGGAGCTGTGTGATGTCAGTTGCCATTCTCTGTTTTGTGCACACTTTTGGGTTGCGTTGCAGACACTCGCGGATAGATGAAGCTGTGTGTCTTTTTCTCTCTCTCTCCCCCACCACCCATTTTCAGATGAATGCTCGCCTAGATGCCTAGCTCTTCAGTGAGATAACCCTTTGGAGGAAGGCAGTGGTGGATTACATGGCTGCTGAGCCCAGAGTTTGCAGCCAGGGATCCGGTTAAAGAGGTGGAAGGCAAGGATGAAGAGTGTGTGTGTGTCTGTGTGTGTGTGTGTGTGTGTGTGTGTGTGTGTGTGTGGGGGGGGGGGGGGTCTGTTTCAACTCGCTTTGCGTGGGCTCCCTCCCGCTACCCCCCCCCAGAGGCACTTCCGTTTTCCATTAAAATAAGTGGTTCAAACCACTCAAGCTCGTAAAACGTCGGACTGTGTTTAACTGCTACAACTGCCTGAGTGCAGCAAAAAATAACCTTATCATACGTTTTAAGGTGAAATTACAACAGCAGCTCCGTTTTTGTTTTTTTACTGTAAATCCTACTGTTTTCACTGCGCTGTCATCTATTGTTGTTGTAGTTTTCACTGTGAAATTCGGACGACCACAGCTGCACGTGAAACGCTGCAAATGTTTTCGATAAAATATAACTTGTTTTAAGGTTGCATCGTGTCTATTCGTCAGTCAGTTGAGGTACAGCATAGCGAAGCCCTGATTTTCGTGAGAGGGTTACATTCTTAGAGTGCACGGGAATCATGACAAAAAAAAACAAATACCAGATGAGGTCCATCCATCCGTTGTCTTAACCTTAGACACACCTTACACCTTGGACAGGTTGCCAGTCCATCCCAGTGTGTATACAAATATATATACATATATATATAGAATTTTTTGGGTAAAAGCAACTTTTTGGCTACAACTTAGACCAGCTGCAAAGTCAAAGTTATCTGAAGACTCAGTCTGAGTGTTTTTTTATTCTCTTACATAAAAGTTGAAGAGACTGTTGATGATGTTGCCTCACATTTCTCTCCTCCTTCCTTCCTATATTTTTGCTCTAAACCTGCCAGAAATCCATAATTTTTCACCTGACACTGAGCTCACCTGCTGCCGCTCTAATGATCTGTCTGTCACACGGATCAATACTGAACTTTTCTCCCACTCTGTCCTCTCTATCAGTTTCCTCTTTGCACCCCACTTTATTTTTTTGTCAGAGTGGTGTGATTAGACTTGACGAAAACTTGCTGACGTCAAACTATTTGTAGGAGGAAGATTATTTATGTCGACCATAATAATGATGATGGTGGGAAGCTTAAAGGGGCCAGTCGATGTCCCTTTCAGAAGAGAGGTTTGCACAACATTTGGGAAAGTTTTTTTTTTTTACTTTTTTTTGTCTTTGTCAACAAAAATCACATCCATGATTTGGATCAGTCTCTCTCATACACACACACGCACACACACACACAGACACACAGACACACAGACACAGGCAGCTCTTGGCGCGCGCAGCTGCAAAAGTGTGCGTCCAAGTGCGCCAGTGAGTGTGTGTTTTGAATTCAAATGTTGCAGCAACACCAGGAGCTGCAAATGCGGAATCTCGGAAGGGCGATGTGTTTTTGGAGGAGGAAGAGGAGCAGGAGGAGAAGGATCCTTCCCCTGCACACACACACACACACACACACACACACACACACACACACACACACACACACACACACACACCAGTTGTTTGAACTGGCGGTCCACTTTAAACACACATGAGCCATGCCGTGCCAGGTGTAAAATGGCCCACAAAATAAATGAAAGGGTTAAGAGATGCACCCACCATGTTGACTTCAGAGACCATGTCTATGCTGGCGATGTCTATGTTCATTCCCACGGCCACGGGAGCACCTGTGAAGGAGGAAGGAGAGGACATGAATAATTCTGCCGTCATGTAAATTTAACAGATCCGTGACGCCAGCACCTCCAGGAGACTGGTGCATCATCATCATCACCACCACCACCACTATCATCAGCATCAGAAAGAAGAAGAAGACGGAAAAAAACTCGTCATGTTTGACACCCGGGATCCTCTTAAATCCCGCTAATTGCGGTTTATTTAGCGGAGTAATCAAACATTGATGAGCGGGTATCGATCATGTTAACAGTCTCTCATCAAAGTGGAATAAGACCGTCGTTTCTCTCCGTAATTGGCAATTTGACTGTGAAGGGATGATTAGCGGATGGAAATGAAAGCAGATTTTGCGATTCATTAAACATGTATGACACGTCAGGAGGGCGTGAAAAACATGACACCTATTTTTTTTTTTTTTTTGCGCTGTTTTACCTCCGAAATCTGGCCTCAACCGAATGTCGTATCCTTTCATCAGCCTGTCCACCGTTTCCTTTACCAGAGGCATGTTGCTCGGATCTTTGATATCCTTCACGCTGGACAAGGAGAAAGGAGGAAGAAGGGAGGAAATGGTTAATATGTATCGCAGAAACGAACATAAGCGATATGAAAAAATATAGCGAAGGAGATGCAAAACAAAATTTACTTTTGAGTCCAGACCAAAGTCACCATGAGGGAAAAAGTCAAAATCCCAAAGTGGTTTTTCCTGATCCTCCCCATCGCAACAGTTTCTAAATATATATGTTTTATCCAGGTGCCTTCTGGATAGTGAGGAGAGCGCGCATCCAACTTACTCCAGACGGTGCAGAACAGCCAATGAAGAGGCGCATGCGCACAAGCAGCCCGAGATCAAAGCGTGGAGAGGGATGATGATGGAGGAACAGTTTCCATTGCAGAGGAAAACGTTAAAGAGACAAATGGATGTATGTAATGAGAGTTAAAAACAACATGAGAACAACATTAAGTACATTTATAACTATTATAATTATTTTTATTATTTTTTTATTGGTGTTTATTATGAGACAGTTATGCTGACAAGGTCAAACACTGCAGTGGTCAGATATGGTCAAAGTTAAACAGCAGGTTTTTACTGAATATGTGAAGCTCTGCATAAAGAATGAAATGAAACAAATTTACACATTTCAACAAAACCTGGAAATAAATTTGACAGATATCCTTTTCCACTAAACAGCTGAAAGAGCAAATGTTAAATGTCTAAAACAATGGCTAAAGATGCTGAAACTGACTTTTTAAAGCTGAAAGAATCAGGATATTAGATAAAAGCTAAAAAATGTAACATGTTAACTATAAACCAAAGTTGCAAAGGGCTATCAAGAAGCTAAATGAAGGTTAGAGGCAAATAGTTTGATATTTTAGCTGAACTCTAACTATAAAAGTATTTAATGCTAATTAACTAAAGAAGAACCTAGGCTAACAGAACATTAACTTAAAACTAAAAGTAGAAAAAAGGCTAAAAGCAGCATTAGGTTAGTAGCAAAATACTAGGTAAAAGTATTAAAGGCTAGCTAAAATTAATTAACGGCCAACTGGAAGCTAAATGTAGCTAAAGACTAGCCTACCTAAAAATTGCAGGTAAACATTAGGGGGAAATGTTAGCTAGAATAGCAAAACTTTAGCTAAAAGTATTTTAAAAATCTAACTAGAAGCTAAAATTTGTAAAAGGTTGACTGAACTGTAAAATATCAAAAAGCTATAGCTATAACCTAAAAGTAACAAAAACAGTAGCTAAAAACTAATAATTGCAAACTGCTAGCAAAAAGCACTAGAAAATAATAGTGAAAATGCTAAATCAGCATTCACACAACTAGAAGAAGAAAGCTAACGCTTCCTAAAACACATGACGTCACATTTCCCATTCACGTGAACTGAATTTACAGTTGGATGTATCAACAAGTACATTTTACTTACACAAACACTGTAAAAATTAGAATGAAATGAAATGAATTCAGATGTCTACAATACCAACATAGTCATAAATAAAATTGAATAATTTTTTTAGATATCAAATCTGCAGTCACTAATATCCTTTTAACGAAAGGCCTAAAAATCCTTGTCACTCTGCATGTCAAAGTTGGGAACAAAGGTCTTACACATTTTGTTAGTTGATGGGGATGAGTCTCAGCTGCTACCACATCAAAACTGAGTTGTACCCATTTTTGTGTTTAAGATTGATCCGTTGTAAATGTGCACCCAATGACTAATTATTTACTGTCTGTGCAGGGTTTTGTGAGATATTCTGCTGGTAACAATACTGTAGATATCTAAAATGGAAGTTTCTCCTAGTGAAATTTGCCACATTTTGTACAATATTTGTTCGACATAGGAGGAAAGTAGAATAAACACATCAGGAACACGAGATAACTGCAAACGTGGAGATCAAGATCACCAAGATCTTTCTGCTCTTGAAACAAACAAAAAAACATGTGGCAAAAAGGCAATAATTAAAGTATCTCTTAGAAACACGTGAATTAAAAAATAAACAGCAAAAAAGATAAAGAGTGGCGGGCCCAATGCGCCAATCCGAGTCAACCTGCGTCTGCCGAGCGTATTTTTGAAGCTGTGAGAGGGGGTGCGGGCCTCCTCTGAACTGCCTTTGATGTGGTTGTCGAGCGAGCTGTGTTGCTGTAGAGGGCAGGCCTCTGAAAGCATTGGTTCACTGTTGCATCATCACCAGTTACAGCTATCATCCATTATATCATCTTCATCTCTTTTCCATGTAGGTCTCAGTGTCAGAGCACCCTTTTTCCCATGTGGCAGTGGCGCCGGCCTCAGATTGGGGATAGTGGCCGAGGGTTTAAAGTGGCCGAGGGTCCCAGCTGCGTGAAGGTCGGGACGTCGCTGATCGTGACACAGGTGGGCAGCAGAGTTTAAAATAGTTTCTAGCTCGTTCCCTTTGTCGGACGGGAGCAGAGTGAATGCTGGGAATTTGGCGGACAGTTATCGAGATTCAATTACCTGAAAGAGCAGAGCACAGCAGAGCAAACATGAGCAATGGCACAACTCCCATCCTCCTCATCCTGCCTTCACCTGCCCTCAAAGGTAGCAACTCAGAGAGAATGTAAAGAACAAACACAGCTGCCCTCGTCTTATCCTGTCCAACGTTAGAAACTAAAGAGCGCTAAATATTTCCTGACAGGAACATGAGAAGCATGATGAACAGATTTCCACTTCTCGGTGTTACATAACAGAGCTCTCTTTCTCTCCCTCTTGTGGTCTTATTCCTTCTCAAACGTGAAGCTTTCTGCTCTGTAAACAGCTCATTTTTAGGCAGGAATGTCAGTCATTGCCTGCTGCCACAAGGCGTAGGTGGGGGGTGGGGGTAATCACTGAGAGATAACGTAGCTGAAATGCTACATTTACTAGCTTTTTTAACAAAAGTAAAAAATAAATAATTTTAGACACTGTCTTGTTTTCCAATAATCCTCATTATTACTAATTTTACCTACAATTAGTGGTTACAATAGACAGAGAAGCTTTTTCGTGTCAGTAAAAAGTAACAGTAAAGGTCAAGTTTAGAGTGAGATTTGACAAACAACCATTCACGCTCTCACTCACACCTGTGGACAATTTAGAGTTACCAATTAGCCTAACAGTCATGTTTTTGGATGGTGGGAGGAAACCGGAGTACCCGGAGAAAACCCACGCAAGCACAGAGAGAACATGCAAACTCCCTGGCCGGGATTCTATCTGGCGACCTTCTTGCTGGGAGGCATCAGCTCTACCAACTGAGCCACCGTGCCGCCCCAAAAGTACTATTAAAAGGTATGATTCATTTTAAACAGTAGTAAATGTCATTCTTGCTTACCATATTTAGAAGCTGTTCATCATTTTGTTATATCAAGTAATCAATTTTCTGCTCAGGTTTATCCAAACTTTTGCACACAGCTATAACGGGTTAAGTGAGAACAGGATGCTCACCTGGCCATCGGCATAGTGTCCTTGGCCAGGTAAATGTACCAATAAACCAGGTTGAAGAGGGCAAAGGTCAGCGGGAAAAGGACACGGGCATAGACGTCGATCCGGCTCGTTCCAGCCAGCTGTGGGAACTGGGGAAAAGCTGAACCTTGCTGGAGGAAAATGGGTAAGTGAGGCTCGCTGTAGCTCACTGAGTGGTTTCTCCTCTTCAGGCCTCCCTGAGGGCTGCTGTCCGACTGGTGAGAGGAGGGGGAGTCACAAAGAGAGGAGAGGATAACATAAGTGACACAAGTAAAGTTTTAATAGATTGAATTGTTTGAACAAAGATGGTAAGCACAAATAATTATGTTTGAAAACCCAGTATAGCTTAACTTGTATAAAGCAAGATGAATAAACCTGCTAATCCAATTCTACCTGTCCTTAAGGTGAAAAGGTACACATGAAAAAACGTATGTGTAAAGTGTTAAAAACCTGATCTGAAACAATAAAATATATACAGTGACTTTAATGTGTTTAAGTTTACCCATGAATTTTCTTTGTTTCTCATATCATGCTAACCAAATATTATATTATAAAGGTGATATTTGGCAATTTGGCAAAACCAAGTTCAAACAAAAATATGCCAGTTATGTGCCAAAATGGGACAAATCGTGTGTAATATGCCAATTTTCTTAAATAAAAATATGTTTTCTTTGACACTTGGTATTTAAAGGATATGCATGTCACAGGCACTTTAATGCCTCATGGGTAGATTTTCATCCATCCATCAGTGTTGCCATAAATTCATCTGCTGACCGAAATCGTGTCATCATCCTCGCTGCCGGTGGCCAGCACTTCCAGTCTGTCCTGTCTGGCTTTTTCCTTCTTCAACCGGTTCAACTGCAAAGTGGCAAAGTAGTTCACTGCTGCGAATTCAACGAGCGCAGACGCCACAAAGGCAAAACACACGGCGATGAACCAATCCATAGCGGTGGCATAGGAAACTTTGGGCAAAGACTGGCGGGCGCTAATGCTCAAGGTGGTCATGGTCAGCACAGTGGTGATGCCTAAAGAAGATGCACAAATAAGACATTAATCACCTCACACTGATTATCACACCTTATTGGACCAACAGAGTCATGGAAAGTGTTGGGCGTACCGGCGACTGTGCGCGCAGGAACTGACTCCTTGTTGATCCAAAATGAGACTTGTGACAAGACGACGATCATTATAAGAGGTATGTAGGTCTGGATGAGGTAGTAACCAAGCTTCCTCTGCAGATGGAAATGAACCACCTGCACAGAGTAGTGACCTGCAGGACAAACAGCATGTGTGAAGAATGCAACCCCCAGGGGAAAGAGCAGCGCAACACTCACTAGATGCTGTTCCTCTCCCTGACCTTGAAGCAGAACAAGTGCTGACAGAAACACGCAGATGTTAACGAGGGGTTTGGTGGGCTGCTAGCTGGGAGTTAGAATGGAAGAATCAGAGAGGGAAGAAGGGAAGATTGTGGAGAAAAGGGAGACAAGCAGTGCAGAAAATGCTGCATTGTGCACACTTAAAGGAGACACGTCAGGCTAAATCCAATTTTTTTTACTATTTTGTTTTGTTGTGTACTTGGAGTCTCTAGGAGTGCAGAAAAGTTTAATTTAGTCTTTCTTGGTGCAGTGTAGATATCTTTATATTCT
>JAVKLF010000161.1:9480873-9492540 GCA_034783495.1 Millerichthys robustus | reverse complement strand
AGTGCTTTGTGTACATTGTGTACATCAACATATCTGGAAAACTATAGGAGTTAACTCTTTGAAATGACACCATTCGATATGGTTCAGAATAAGCTTTTTGTGTGTTGGATTTTTATTGTGTGCAGTGAGTACCTTTTCAGTAAAAAGAGAAATAAGCGACTCACTTCTTCTTGTCTTTGTCCTTTTTGAGCGGCTGCTGTGAACACCCTTGCAGCGCGTGTCCCATCAGAGTCTCTGCGGCCACCTTCCTTCTGTTGAAGGCGTTCATCTCCTCCTCCAGCTCTCGTCTTTTAGCCTCCAGATTTTTCTTCTCCTCGTGGTGCACACGTTTGAGATGCTCAAACCGCTCGTGAAGCTGAAGGTGGGTGACGGGGATGACAGAGGGCACGGGTAAAGAAAACGTCAAACGCGTTCGTTCCTAATCAACGAGTCCTCACCTCTTTCTCCTTTTCTTTCAGCTCGGCCTCCGTTTCTTTAACTTTGTTCACAAACATCTGTCTCATGGATTCCTCTTTGTGCTGCAGCTCTCTGAAGAACTCCTTCCTCTTGGCTTCGTACGTCTCCTGGAGGCTGAAGATCAAAGGAAAGACAACAGTCAGATCATGTCTTCGATGGACGGGATTTGGCTGCAGGATCCAGATTGACTTCATGACTTTAATCAGATTAGTGGACCCAATTGGCTAAAGGACAAAAAAACGAGAACACAACAAAGTTAAGTGTTGAAACAGGAAAATGTTTAAAATGTCCTTTTTGTAAAACCCATTCTAAAAATGAACATATATAATTAGGTAGAGTGGAATTTCTTCACAATATTTCTACAACTTAATTATATAAAAACGTGACAAAAAACATCTTCATCCTCATCAGCAAAATAAACTGTTTGGCAGAGAAGATTTGACTAATTTTTCATGTGCGCAACCTACCTCCTCAGCTCAACTACTTATCCCACTAATCCATGTTCCTTACAAAAGTGGCACCATTTAAAAGAGAATCTAACAGGCTTTCCAGGAGTAGAAGATTTACTGCCAAGAAGCATTGTAACAACAAATAAATAATCTACCAAATGTAGAGGACTCCTATGGTACAGTGTTTTGGATCGTTTTCTGTGTTTCCGGGTCAGATGGAAGACATTTCTAGAAATTGATCATTTTAGAAAAACAGTGTTTTCGTGTGGGCAAGGCTTGTAAGGTAAGGTAAGGTAAGTCGGGGCCGTGCAGTGTTGGCGTTATCGCCCCGCAGCAAGGTTGAAACTCCCAGCTGCAGCCTTTCTGCATGAAGTCTGCATGTTCTGCCTGAGCCCATGTGGGTTTTCTCCGGTTACCCCGTTTCCTCCTGCAGTCCAAAAACAAGCACGTTAGGTTAAGTGGGGACACTAAATTGTCACTAGCGTGTGTGTGCCGTCTTTCCTTTTGTCTCTAAATAGCTTTGTGATAGACTGGTAACATGTCCAGAATGTACCCGGCCTTTTGCCCAACTACCGCCCCGGAGCCCCCACGACACAGAACAAGGAACAAGTGGGTAAAGGAAATGACTTGATGAACACAGATGAGCCACATCTAGAGCGTGCCTATAGTTTCACCTGAATGACTGGCTGTCTGGGTCAACGTCCTTGAAGCCCATCTCTTCCAGCCTGCAGCGGCGGTACAGCTCGTAGTGACGAGAGTGTGTTTGCTCCCGGAGGTCCTCCGTGTTCACACGCAGCAGCATCTCTCTCAGCTTCACCAGATCACAATGATCCTCATTTTCCACTGGAGGCAGAAATAAGCTTGGTTAGTTAGGATCTACAACTTACTGGAGTTCCACATCTGGTTTGACAAAAACAAACTGACTAAATACACACCCTGTACTGCTCCCCAGGGGTACAGGCGTCCTTTCACCATTCTGTTCCCCACTTTAACATCCTCTGTGCTCCCGACCACAGCAAAGGGGAGACACGTCTGCAACACAGAGGACAAATATTGGTAAAATGTGTGAACACAATAATGTTTGTCTCATTCACACACTTTCATTTAGCTCTTTGTATCATCAAATCTTTCAACAAATTCAGACCTAGCTATAAATAGAAATGTCTTTTTTTTATGTTTTTAAAATATTTTTGCCCCCAAAAACCATTACATATGCAATATTTTTTTGTCTTTTTTTGTGTATTCTCTTGTTATCTGAAAGACAAATAGTTGGATATTTAGTGAGGGTTTTCTTTTTAACTGATTGTGATGAACTGTATCTCTAAGAAATAATAAATGAAAACCTTGTCAGTGTCAGTTTCTTATGTATGACATAAGAAATGGATGCTAATGATGTGTATTTCCAAATGTAATTTTTTTTCTTTATCCGTTTGCTTCTGTATGTTCTAAAAACGCTACATAAAATATAATGTGGAAAAGTAATGTGTATTTCTATCTGAACAATCTGTTACACAACATTTTTTCAATAAATACTGACATAGAGGGTTGTGCCCAGCAGGGGGCAGTCTCAACGTGTGACAGTCCGGTTTATTGGTTATCCTTGCTTATTAATGCCTCAGTATGAATAGAGACAAAAATTGACAACATTTCCTTACATTCATGGAAGAGTTGAGCTCTGCGACGTCCTCATCCTCCGTAGGGAACTGATAAATCTGCACTCCGTAGCTGAGCAGCTCGTTCATAATATTCTTCTTTAAAATCTTCAGGTCATTCTTGGACACGACGTCCGCCTTCGCTATGACAGGGATGACGTTAACCTGGACGGAGGGGGGGTGTGACCCGTAGCGTGAGCTGCCGTCACAAAAGGAAGCAGGCACGCAGCTCGAGCCGTTTCCTCACCTTTTTCTCCAGCTTCTTCATCATGATGAGGTCCACAGGCTTCAGGGAATGACCGGTGGGAGCGATAAAATACAGGCAGGCGTGGATCCTGGTGTCCTCGTAGCTGAAAAGGGAGCGCTGGATTTTCAGCTCCTCTTCGAGATATTTCTCAAACTGGGTGTCGAGATGGTCGAGAATGGGCTTGTAGCTGCAAATTAAAACAGAGAAGTAAAAAAAATAAAGAATTCCTTTATTCATTCGTTTTACAAACAAAAGGATTCTCACAGCTTATGAGCCGTGCTCGTGTCCTGGTTACAAACGCTGCACTCGGTCAAGAATGCCTGATTTTTCATACTTCCCGCTGAGGGACCCCTCAAATGGCTCTCGATTCAGGATTTGTACTTTCAGACAGTTTTCCTTCTTTAGTTTTCATGCCAGTCAGGCTTTCATTCTCTAAATCCAACTACAAGTACAGAAAGTTTTTCAACATTTTAACACAGGTTTTTTTTCCCCTATCTTTATTGGCGTTTCATCCGGTTTGTGGGTCTGCACAATCATACAGAATCGAATCACTGTGACATTCTATAAATATTTACAATAAACTTTTGGAGGGAGTGTGATTAAGTTAAAAATGAAACTAGCATTCGTTGAAGAAATGCACATCATCCTCCATTTTTGCATGTCAAAGGTTTAAACAAAGACTGTGAGTGATCTGTTAGAGCTCAAAGTATGTGTTGGGGATGAGTCTCAGCTACTACCACACCAAATTATACGTCAATATCTGGAAAACCGATGGGTTTACAGCT
Source organism: Millerichthys robustus (assembly GCA_034783495.1). Taxonomy (NCBI): domain Eukaryota; kingdom Metazoa; phylum Chordata; class Actinopteri; order Cyprinodontiformes; family Rivulidae; genus Millerichthys; species Millerichthys robustus. Next base: position 9,488,951 of record JAVKLF010000161.1, on the reverse strand, counting down.
ATTTTGGGGTCTGCTAAGTTTGATTAGTGAATCAGTTGTAGTTGCTCATCCAGTGATTATTTTCTGAGTTTCATTCAAATAAACAGCTGTTACGATTAGTACAAAGTAAAACAACAATCCGTCAATGTTCCGTACCTGTGCTCGTTATTGATCTGGTCTCCAAACCCGACGGTGTGCACCAGGGTCAGCTTGAGTTTGACGGCATTTTCCTGCAGCTCGTGCGTCTGCGAGTGGAGCGTCACTTCTTCCTCGTAGTGACTGGCTTCCTCGATTTCAAACGTTCTGCCAAAAAGTGTGTTCATCAGTGTCGACTTGCCTATTCCTGTCTGGCCTTGAGTGAAAAGACAAACGACAGAGGAGGTTTTAAAAATAACAATAAAATAAAAATGGGGTGACACATCACGCCGTGCTGCTGACAGACGTACCGACGCAGAGGATGTTGAAGCAGAATCCCTGCGCGGCTAGTTTGTTGACCAGCTGACAGGGGAGACTGTGGAAGCCCACGTCGCCGCTGAGCTCCAGGCTTCGCTTTTCTTCGTTCTGAGGTCAAATAACATTTTTAGAATGAGTCGTTTCTACGTTCTCCTGTCTGTCACCGCGCTCCGGTTCCATTTATAACCGACTGAACGTCAGACATTGTACAAAATTCATCTTCAAGCTGGACAGAGCTCACAACCTCACACCAGAACACCTAGTAAACGTCATGATTTACCCAGAATAATTTGCAGCGTAAATAATATGGTGCACAACAAAAAATTGTTAAAATACATGGAAAACTAAAAACACCCTACAGTATTTTTGTTGTCTTGTTTTTACGGCTGAAGTAAATGTTTATCAAATAATGTCTAATGGTCCAACTAGTCCGGGTTCCCTTTAAATCACTGAGCTATTTTCAGAAAGACTGAAGCGAAGCTTCAACCTTTTTGTTTTCCCATGTTGATCAAAAAATATCCAAGCGTTTTCGTCTGCCTGTAACGACATTCTGAGTCACGTAGAACGGATGCTGCTGCTGCTGGCACACTGAGACGTTACCCTTCCTATGCTGGTGGGGTTGGGGGAGGGCGTTGGCATCTTGCGAAAAGCTCAACATGAAGACCATGAAGATGTGGTCAATGCCACCATCATCCGTTTCTATGACACACAAATACAAAGAGCTCTTTATCTGGGAGGATATCCAAGCTGGTGGTTGCTCTTTTACTCATAATCCCCCTCATGATTGTGAGACAACACATTAGATTAAAGCCCTGCATTTTCCATTTTGCATTGTGCTCATTTCTCCTCTGATTCCGCCATATTTGTTTACCTACACACAACAGTGGGTCAGTCACGTGATCCAAGCTTATTCAGATTCAGCAGAGTGTTTTGTTTACATTGAGCGAGGACCTGCATTGCAGAACTTTATATCAACATCAGGAAAACTACCGAACTGCAACACTTGTTCAGGTTCATGGTAATATATTTTTTAAATGCCCATTTTGCCACTTTGCATTGAGTATTTTTAAAGTTTGCTGCAAGGAAAAGATAGACACAGGTGTAAGGTTACCATGGTGAGCTTAATAAGCTTGAATTTACACGTTTTAGAAGTTTTTATACAAAATATACACGACAATAAAGCTTATATTGTCACAAAATTCGTGGAGGATCAGTAGCTACGTCTTTCAGAGAAAGTTTACGGATTTTCTTTTCTTTAGCCTATAGTTCACATCACCCTTCTTCTCTTTTTTATCTAGGCAGCATCTATCAGAGGTGCAGACAAATCGCAAACAGTCGAGGCTGAAATATGTAACTGCAGCCAGGTCATCCAAACAGTGCGACGGAGCACCCCCCCAACCACTACACACACACACACCGTCTCATCATCAGGCACAACAAACACCTTCAGTAGCATCACTACACCTGAATCACTGAGCACTTCAAATTAGATTTCCAAAAATTATTGTTTGTCGCTGCAGTCAGACAGCAGATCATCGCACATTACCTCACTGGTCGCCATCATCATCAGCAGCTGAGCAGGACCTGAGCGCAGGAGGACTTCAATTCACAGGCTGAGTACTTCGCAGTCTGCATTTGTGGGGACTGTGACGTCATTGCGCCGCGCCGAAGGCCGTCCCATTACTGCGCATAAAATACCGCCGCCATCTTGGAACGGTCTGTCCTGTGTGGCTAAATCTCAGCACTGTGCGCCATATTTTTGGTCAATCGACGGGCTTAGGAATAACTTTTTCCCATATGAAAAAGTTATTTTTTGTATTTTATGAATAGAGTATTACTGTAACACTGGTGTTTACCAGGCTATGAAGGCTTTATGAATCATATAAAGTCTCAGTTTTACTCTTTCACTGATTTAGATGAACTGACACAAGGACACTACTGTAGAAACAAAAAAAATATTACTGTGATAATATTTACTAGCAGGTTTTACACAGGCAGCACAGATTTTATTTTTCACGTTTAATTCTTTTACCCTATCAAAAGTAAGATACCTCTGGTGTTTCATCTCCACCATAAAATACAGACAGAACATCTGACTGAACAGTTTTCAAAGAAGCCAGTTTGTATACCGGCCCACAAATATACTGGAGATGTGGCTCCAACAGATACCTGCAGAAACATCAGACCTCTCAGTCCTTAAGTAGGAACAGCTAAGATACTGCAAAGAACCCTCAAGCTCCCAGGCCTCTGAGGACCTGAGCTTGAGATGATCCAACCAAGAGTTCATTAAAAGGGTAAGGGGAAATTGGCAGTCTGATTGCCATCCACTATTTGGCCTGCATCTCTTGTCTTGTTCTGATCAGCAATATTTTCCAACTGAGGAGAAAAAAAGCACAAGAGGAGGATGAGAAGGGAAATCATAAGGTAGAGCCTATCTCTTTCTATTTAGTTTTTTTACAACCATGTGCTCATGAAGTAATTGTGCATCATCTTCTCCTTCTTATCAGCCTCTTGCATGCTCAAAGTCTAGTGACTTTTCTTTATATGAAAACCATGAATTGCTGTGTGATGCTTCAAATGTACATACATATAGTCATAAAATAAACACGATAATTAAAAAAAACACAGTACAAAATGTGTTTGAGAAGGGTCAGGATGAGGCAAATGCTCATAGTCCTGCACCTCCTTACTAATCAAACTTAAGTAATTAGATCCCTTATGAGACCTTATAAGACCAGTGCCTGCCCTCAGGTTGTGTTGTGCAGCTAACTGCTCAGGCTTGCTCACCATCACCCATGTCTGTCTTCATATTTTCCACCAAATAATTCACAAAGAACATGTCAATACATGGCATACTTCCATTAAGGGTCCCGAAAAGTTGTTGCTGTGTTAATAAAGTTTTTCTGTAAACAGATGAACACAGAGAAATACAAGTTGCTGCTTTCAGGTTTCCATCTGTAACACATCTCTGTATTGACTTACAGTAATTTCAAATTATCTGTATAATAGTATTTTTCTTCTTTCTCAATGTACTTCCACAATAAACAAGTTTATAAAAATTACATTCACATTTTCACCTTTACACAGATAATAAACCACTATGGCTCAATAGTGTACAGTATATCTTTTCTATTGTAATTGAATGAAGGCTGTTTGTAGCTGCCTAATAAATCACCTAACTGCAAATCTAAGAATATTATATAAAGAAAATAAATTCATATTCTCTAAAACACTTAAAACAATTTAAAGTTACACATAAAACAGCAGGCATTGCCACAGTTTTATAACTTTCTACTCAGTCAATATGATTAAGATGCCAACAAATTATCACCAAAAAAAATCTAAATTGTTTTTTTTTTCTATTTGGTGCATAGAAATGTCAAAACCATTGTAGCTATATTTGGGCTTTAAAAACTATTTATGGGCTACAGACCTTAAAATTATTGCATAAATACAATAATTGGGGGTATAATTTTTCTGGCAACACTAAGAGTATAATCTTGTAAATTTCCAGAGCTTGTTCAAGTGTAAACAGGGTATAAAGACTGTTGGGGGTGGGGGTCAGTGGGAGGAGCAAACAGTTTTAAAGAGGGGGCTATTGTCTCCCCTGCCCCCCTCCTGGTGGCACCCCTGACCTTAGCATAAATATTTTATTTAAGAGTTGGAAAAAAGCTATTATGTGGGTTTAATCCAAAATAAATCAGGTTGTTTTTTAAAATCTATAAAGGATGACAAAAAAATGGTAAAATAGCCTAAATATTGGCCTATTTTTATTGGTCTCATTGCAAACAGTAAAGCAATGCGGTACAAAAACAACATTACAAAGCAATCCTGTGAACACTTTAGGAATTGTTGTTTTTAATTTAATCACTTAATCAAACATTCAGTGATAAATATTTAAATGTCGCAGCTTTTTAAACGGGGAGTGTCCGGACAAAGGACAGATTGGGACCGTCTCCGGAAGCAGCAGCAGGTCGGAGGACAGAGAGCAGGAGGCGCAGCGGCGGGCATTTCTCTTCGAGTCTTCATCTCTTTCAGCCTTGTTTTTTTTTCTAAACTATGTCTCTGACCCAAGAATCCGTGTTGTCTTTCCTCCTGGAGCGCGGAGGTCAGGTGAGGAACTGTGATCTGGTGAACCATTTTCGGAGCCTCATCCACAGCGGAGATCCGGCGGAGAAGCAGCAGAACCGGGAGCTCTTCAAGAGGCTGGTGAACAGCGTGGCTGTGGTCCGACAGAGCGACGGACTCAAGCTTGTTGTCGTCAGGAAGAGATATCAGGACTTTATTAAAGAGGAAAACCCAGAGCGAAGCTTTTCGAGCCCAAACAACCACCCAACCTCTCCTCCTCCTCCTCCTCCTGTCGGAGTAGAGGAGTCAGACAGGAGGATTTACCCAGAGGAACAAAACAACTACAGGCGCTGCTCCTCTTTAATCAAACACTCTGAGAGCCCACAGAGAAGAAGGGCTTCGTCGGATTCGACCACCATCAAAGTGCTAAATCTCCCCAGGGACCAGCCGAGCAGGGCGGGCAGAACAGGAGCCGTGTTCGCTGTCATAGCAGTCAAATCCCCAGAGAGGGGAGACTCTGCACCAGCAGCACATCAGAGTCCAGACCAACCCAAACCTCCTCCCGTGCCTGCTAATAAGTGTTCACTTTGTCATTTGAAGAGTTCGGGAACCAGGCAGACGGAGGGACCCCACCTGATGAGGCCCCCAAGCAAGAGCGCAAGGCCAGCAGATGATGAGTCTGTGCCTTTGGACCCTCTGGCTCATGAGTGGCTGGTGAAGTGTGCTGCCGGACTGTGGGGGGCCGTGTACGCCTTGCTGCTGAGGGACACACGCCTGGTCCAGAGGAGAGACTTCATGTCTGGCTTCACCGCTCTGCACTGGGCCGCCAAGGAGGGCGACAGCGGCGTGCTCCACAAGCTCCTGGAGATTTCCGGCCAAAGAGGCGCGGGCGTGAACGTCGACTGCAAGTCCCACGGAGGGTACACGCCGCTGCACATCGCCGCCATGCACGGCCACGCTGAGGTCGCGGCGGCGCTCGTGCAACGTTACGGCGCCAGCGTCAACGAAAGGGACGACAGCGGCAGGAAGGCCCTCCACTACCTGGAGGAAGGCGCGTCGGCGGAGGTCAGAGGGCTCCTGGGTGGACCGCTGCAGGGCGGGGAGAAGACTGAGGAGCACAGAGAGCAACACAAAGGCTTCAACACCATCAATAAACTCTTCCACCCTCACACGGGGAGGAGACACAAGACTAGCAGGTTTGCACATGAGTGGTGACGTGGATAAAACCACTGCTTCCAACGAAAGATGACACACGGGGACAGGCCGTAGCTGCCTTGCTTCTTATTGGAGCTGATGCGATATCCCAAAGGACTGCGATAGATCACGAAGCGTTACATCTCAAGTGCTTCCATGTTTGGTCGAACCAAAAGTCTCTCACTGGCCTTGAAGCCCACATCTGGTTTAGATGATGACAGCACAAGAAGTAATGAAAATGTGGGATTATCACAACTGATATCAACATTGCAATATTAAACGATTATATCGTACATCGCAAGTTTGTCTGTCATTGTGCAGCTCTACTTAGTACAGTGCATCACTGACTTAGTATACAGTAGTTTAATATAATCACATAATAGCAAATACTGCTTTAATTTTCATTCTAACCAGAAATCTACATTTTGTTCTAGATGTTTCTGTCTAAAGTGTAATAAATCTGCTGATGTAAAACCTGAGGGAACTGAGACATAAGGATATCATTTATATATGTCCTTGTTTTTTTGTGTGTGTGTATATGTATTGCAATGTCTTAGCAATTCTTGTTGAAAACATTCAGTCCAGCTGAAGAGAAATGAAAATGTTGATGCGATTTTGAAAAGCTCCCAGTTCACTTCGGTTCATGCAAACGTAGTTTACGTTTCTCTGCAGTTATGCAGAGCAGCGTGGACAGCTGACTGATCTGGTTTATTTGTTAACTCAAGGTTTTGATGGAAGAGGACAGTGTCTTTTTCACAGGACAAAACAGAAGTTAACTTGAACCATAGGGTATTTGGACCACACTGTCAAGCAAAAAATGACAAATCTCTGTGCAAGGTGGGGGTATATCTTGCACAGGTTGCAAATCCATCACAGAGACAAAAAAATAAAACGTTCACACCAATTAGCATAACATCATGTTTATGTGTAGTAAAACCAAAGTACCCGGAGAAAACCTGCACACACAGAGAGAACATGTGAACTCCAGAAATGTCCCCGGCCAGGATTTGATCCAGCAGTTCTACCAACTGAGCCACCGTGCCTCCCCACCTTTAGTCCAGTGACAATAAATAACATTTGATTGGAAAAACAGGAAAAAAAACAACTTGATCTTATAGTTTTAGTCATCTCAAAGCAGAGGTGGACTAATGTTTTTGCAGATGTCTGAGTGTGTTTGTGCTTCTAGTACCAACATATTTTGTAAATCACTGAACATATCAGCAAAATATAATCACTGGGTGTAACTTTCGGAGTGGACTTGACTGAAGAAGCCTACAGCTAATCAATGGCTAACCCAACACACTTACTGTTAGCGTGACATCTCAAAATATTACATGAGATTTTGTGTAACGTTTTGTGATATTTGACCGTTTTCATCTTATCTCATCATAAAACAACTTTAGTCAAAAAGCCCTTGACTGAATGCTACGTCTTGAATTTGTCTCGTTATCATGACTGAATTTCTTACAGACTTTTCTTGTTTTTTTTAGTACACACTGTGTTCCTCTCCTGCTGAGCCAGATGAAAGGCAGACTCTGATGAATCAAGACAGAGATCAAGCAGCCGTGAAGTCAGAACAATGAAATTCTGTTATCTGGGAACCAGGTTTCCTATACGAACAAAGTTGGACTGAACTCACTGAAAATGTTGAACCACTGAAACCCGATAAGGAAAAAAACAATAGCGTGCAAAAATCCTTAAGAGACAAAGCGTGTATTTCTGTCAAGTATAATATATTGATTATTTGACATTATTATTGAGGCTGTATATCTATCATAAATGGTTGAATCTCAAAAAGAATCAATTAGTATTTTTAGAACTAAAACCTAAATAGACAAAAAATAATAAAATACAATCAGCATAAAATCAGCAGTGATGTAGAAATCCAGACAATTTTTTTATTTTTGTGTTGTTTCACCATTCTGCTGGAATGTTGTCTAAAATATAGTCCACATATTTCAAAAGGAAAAAGGAACGCGGCAACATTTTTGTGCTAACAACTTGACCATTTGGTCAAGTTGTTTAAACTGAACAGACATTTGGAGAATTTCTGTTGTATCGGTATGTTCAACAAAGAATAGCTGAAGCTTATCTCAATGATGGAGAGGAGAGACATGACCTTTGTTCTCTGCTGCGGTTTGTTTTACACAAAGGTCTTTTCAATTCTTTCAACAAGCACTCAAATAACATACCTGTTAGACTTTTTATGCAATACAAAATGTAATCATTGTATAATAATTATCACCCATTGCCATGAATGGTTGCCTGGATGAGTGTGTGTGCATTTGTATTTGTCCCCTTTTCAGGACCATTTCTGGTAAACACGCCCACCTTATCAAGTACTGCTTGTGGTGACAACAAGGGAATGGAAAAACAACAAAGAT
>JAVKLF010000161.1:9415398-9441147 GCA_034783495.1 Millerichthys robustus | reverse complement strand
TGGTTGTGTTTTGGCTGTCTACACCAACATGCAAGGGTGGAATTTCACAATTTTCTTTCTCGACAAAACCTGTTTTCATGAAATGAAGTTTTGGAGTTCTTAAAGCTAGAGTTGGTAATCCTGTTCATAAAGACTTTTTGTTATACTGAGTGAAATGTTCCTTCCACCCTGAGAGTAGTCAATACATTATGTATTCAGAAAAAGGAACAAAATTTTTTTTTGACCTCTGTGAGAGCTGCAATACTGTAAAACCAATCGGTCAGATTGATCAGATGCCTTCACTTCTTGTCTTGCCCATACACCCCCTTGTCCCTCCTCCTCCCTGTGCACACATCACGTTTCACCGATGCCAGAAATATTCAAACCTTTGAGCGGAGGAGACAATTTAAGCATCGGAAGGGCCTGAAAAGCGATATGGAGGTTGCTGTTTTTTTTTTGTTGGACAGGTAATTATTGGGTTTGCATCGGGGGAATTTGAAATTTTTAAGGAAATATGTCACATTGTCACTTCGGCTCTCCTCTGCTCCGCTGGGTTCTGGTCAGATGCTCATTCAAGTTTGGGGTGGGGGCGTGGCTTTGAACGGAGTATTGATAGGAGGGGTGGAGCTTAGAGGAGATTGTGCCTCTTTCAAATCTTGCTAGCTCTCCAACATTACCAACCCTAGATTTAAAATGTTTCCACGTAAGGCTCTATAAAATCTGTTTTAGTTTTTCCAAAATTGTTTTTTTTTTCTATATTCTGCTTTTTCTTTTTGAATTCCACATTTTCATTTTAACAATATTTATATACCTAAAAAGTGCATATTTATAAGGTGACTGAAAAATAATTTAAGAGCAACCCCAGAATTAAAATGAAATGGCTGTTATTTCACTTTCACAAATATAACAAAGGATGTTGTTTCAGCGAGTCTCGTCTGCCACGGCTGACTTTTGTTTTCCTGTCTGTGTGGGGAGGAAGAGCTCACACTGCATGCGAGTAACCAGGGAACATCAGAATGAGATGAAACGTGAGATGAAATGCTGGGGTAACAAAGCCTGTCGTCCTCTGATCCACTGTGGTGATGTCAACAGGACAGCTTTACTACAAGGCTTTAGGCTGCAGGTTTAAATCCTATTACTTCAACTGATATATTCTCCCAACTGTTGTCCAGTCGAAATCAAGCTGCTTGCGCTCAGTTTTACTTTCAGAGAAGTTAGAGACTCATCTTTGTGGATCGACAGACACAAACCACTTAAAAGTGCACAGAAATGTGCCGAGACCTACTTTCCTCTTTCACAAACCATCTGTATCAATAGTGTTCGCTGTCAACAGGAAGCTCTTGCATTCCCCTAGAGTTTACAATCGGTCAGAGCTCTAAATCAAAATCAGAGACACCCTGAAATGGGCCCTGAATTTAGCACAATCAGAAACTTGTCTGCTTCGGGTTTTCTTCCGATCGGGTGTTTTTAAATCAGGAAAACTGTGTGAAACACCCATGATGATAATGCCCGTGTCCCAGTGCCCTGCTTAGCTATTCATAATCCCCTTTTAGCAGTGAGGGTCACAAGTAATTCACCCTGGTCTGCCCCTCCCTCTGTTCACCACTACGCCGTTGTCATTTCGGATTCAACATCACTGCAAAATACCTCTCTCCTTTAAGTGATTGATCAGTTTGTTCTTTTTGCTCAATCTCTGGCTCGTTCTTTGAACCCGATATGCTCGACAGCAACGATTATCTACAAGAAATCTGCACAAACAGCTCCTCATCACAAGCCTCCGAGCATGAGGAAGAAAGCAACAGAAGAGAGCATAAGGAAGTGGTCCTTTCCCAAGGTCAGAGCCACCAAAATAGAAAAGGGGAACTGCTCTGCACGCTCTGAATAATTCTCACATGCTAAATAAGCACAGCGTTTAAAGGAGTGGAGAGACAGAATTCCACTGTGCTCGAAACATCTGCCCCGTGTGCTCTCAGACAATAACAGAACATGTATGGGGATAATTTGAATTCATGCCAAGATCGTCAATCACAGGCCGCTGTGAGTATCGTGTAAACTGGACCCTAGACTAAGATTATTTAATGCTGAGAAATGACAAGAGCTGTAGCTGTTTGGGTCAAAAATCACAAACATTTGAGATAATGTCCATATGTGTGACAACATGTGGGTGAGTTTTCATGCCTGAAATAAAAGCAGACCTGCTCTGCACCGTCCGAGCTAAAGTTCAAATTATTTCAGCCCTATGGTGACACGTTCATTTACAGATTTACACACACAAAAACATTTACGTGTGTGAGTCGATCACACTTGAGGTCCTGCAGCCTGAACCTTTTGATCCACTGCCTTCCTCCTCCTGCTGCTCCTCCTCATCTGTTAGTGTAATGCCTGGGCTTCCCTCTGACAGCCTGACTGATACCTTCTGCAGCAGGAGAATCTAGCTGCTTCCATGGTATGTTTTCGGTTTCCCAGCAACCAGCGTCTAACTTGGGTGTGATGTGTGTCTCTGTGTCCTTCTCCAGTGCTCAGCGCCCAATCCTCACAAGCAACCACCCCCCCACCCACCCCCCCCAAAAAACAATGAAAAACAACTGACCTGTAAAGTTATTATTTTTTTTACTGAAGATACCTTTTTGTCCAACATCCACTGTGAACAAATTATTTTGCCACTAGTCGTTTTCACTCTGACAGCCTTAAAATGAAAAATATAATTTTATTTCTCGCTTCCAAAGGCACCTTTTGCCCGTGTCTGTTTGTTAGCAAAATATCTCATTAACCACAAGAATGATTTTATTTAAACTTATCGTTAACATCGGATGTGCAGCTACAACTCCTTAACTTCTGAAATCAATTTAATTTAAGATGGCTAATACAGCTAATTGGCGTTAAACCTAAAATTGCTACAACTCAGTTTTACAGATATTGTGCTAAAATTCAGTGGTTGCAGCTGAACCATCCACAACGTACAATAAAGCAAAATAATTTTGATAGTCATTTTCAAGTTAGTAGTAGTTCTTCTAAAAACGGCTTCAATTCTCAACATGAAACAATTGAAATAAAACTCAGACGTTCCGTTTTAGTATTCATTCACAAAAAACACGTGGGAATTTTGGTGAATCATTAGATCGTTAATTTTAATATCACTTCAAATAAACAGTTAAATACTAGAAAATGCATATATTTAGATAAATATATAAAACACATTGTATAAAAGTGCTGAATCATGACAGACTTAGTTGTACTAACAAACTTATCCTAGATATTTTGTAGTACAAAGCAGCAGCTACTGTTTGGCTTCGAAACCACAGGAGGAAACTGAACCGTGCTCATGAAGGAGCACAAGAGAAACAACCTCAAAGGAATTAAGTTTCCATATTAGTTTCCATAATGCGAGCCGGTAGTGACAGTAGAGGTGGGAGGTTGCTTCCTGGTCTGTTAAATGGATTGGAGCTGCTGCGTGCAAAAACTTTTATATCCTTAATGGTATGCTGATGGATTTCAGACACTCTCATTTCCCAAAGTTTCGCTTCGCTGACTCAGCAAAACACAAAAAAGTAAGAAAAGCACAAACAACACTGAAACTTAACTACAGACTCCCAACCACTAAACAGAGAGGGGGCGTATGTCTATACAAACACGTTCGTGTCAAAACAGAACAAAAAAGCAAATACAGACAACGCAAAGCTGTAGTTTCAGAGGAATGCAGAAATAATATGAAAGTGACTGGAATGGCTGGCATTTGATCTGGTGCTGTCATTCAGTGCCAGATGTTGGAAGGCGGGAGGAAAAGTAGGTCAGAAGAGTGAGGGCTTCATGCTGGCGCTCCGTCCTCCCCTTTGCTGCGTTACACGGTGCTAATGACACACCCACATCGACACACTGATGCAAGGATGGCTCACAAAGCTAACAGACGTGTCACACACGCACGCAGGCACGCATGCACGCACGCAGGCACGCACGCACGCACACACACACACAAGCCAAAGCATGAAGGTGATTTACAGCTCTGCATTTCTGCTGACAGTCTGTGCCTGCCTTTGGTCGCAGGAAGCAGCAACAGAAGACTAATGGAGGGACAGATGGAGACAGGAGAGAATGTTCGACCAAGTCGGTTCTTTCCTTCTTGCCAAGGAAAAGTCGGTGCAACTCTTTGCTGGACTAGAAGAAAATAACATTTTAAGTTGTGGGGGGTGGGTATGGATACCAAGCCAACCAATTAAAAAAGGCTGTAAGCACCTTGTTTAAAAATTTATAGCAAGTATACCATTCAGTTTGACTTATTTAAAAGAAGAGGGAAAAAAAGTGAGCTTCAACAAGACCATGAAGGCCAAGCCACAGTGGAAGACAAGAAGCAGATTACTGTTCTCATTTCTCATTTCCCTTTCTATTTCACAAAGGGCCAAACAGAGTTGCATTCATGGTCACCATTTTCTACTATGTGTATGAAAACTGTCAAGTGTAGCAATTATTATTAGTGTGCAAATAGCACAAAAGAGCAGAAATTAAAAGGCCCAGCTGTCCTCAACAGAATACACATCACTCACCGCCTTTAACAATTTAGACTAAAATCAAGTTATAAGGAGAAACTGAGTTGTATAGGTTTTGGTCAGAACTTGTAAATGATGATATTGCGAGATTTTCTTTAAATGTGACTGTTCAAAAAATGTGTTAAGTATGACCAAACTACTAGAACAAATTTGAGCTAAATATCTGTAAAATTTACAGAGTTGCTAGCTACTACATGTTAGCTATAGATGTACAGATATTCCTTCTAAAGGTTTCACTAAAATATAGTAGTAGTTCATGCAACAGACAGGATTGACACCAGAAGGTCAGGCTTAAAGGTTTAAACATTCTAAACTTAGCACCAAAAGTGAATAAATTTGTGTTTGGTAGATTATTTCTTTGTTCCAACAATGCTTCTTCGCAACAAATCTGTGTTAAAGAAGCATCTGCTCTAACCAAAAATGTCTCTTAGAAAACAGAGCAGGGACTTCAGAGCTCGAAATACTTCTGCACTCAAGATCGACTTCACACAAATACATAAAGCTTTATATTCATTTAAACAGACTACAGGCTGTTTATGGTCAAACAGCCCATTTATAACCAAATCAAAGACAACGCATCTGACAGCTGTGACACTAGTTCTATATCACCAGCATGGCTCTAATCTATTTCTTGCCTTTGTATTTGTGGTTCTCTGTCAAAAACTACTCATTGCCAATGACATGATATGACTTGACAATTTATGCCTGAACAGAATATTTGCGTGATAAATAAAGAGCTCTACTATTCAGATCGGTTAATCATTAAGAACCGCACATATTCAACAAGTCACTACAAAACCCAGAAAACACTGCAGCTGGCAGAAAAAAACTTTTTTTTTTACATTAATGTAACGGCAAACCATTATTGAAGTGATCTGCATCTAAAATATTTGAGTTGTTTGCATACATTCTGCAGGATTTGTAGAAACCTTGTAGGGAGACGACAACAGTGGAAAAGTGAAGACATCTGTTTTCTTTGTAGCGTTTGGCTGGAATGATTTCTAGTTTTAAGTTATTTCCCTTTGAAGCATCATTCCACACTCAGACATTTTTTGAAAGCAGACTCACTATTCCCACATGTGAAATTCCCTGAAGTTTTCCCACCACAGTGAGATCACCGACTTGTCCAGACACCTCTTCGCTCATCTCAATCCCTCTCAGCAGCCCAGAATTTACCAATAAAATCCAAAGCTGAATTTAGAAAATCTTGTGCTGATGTATACGTTTTCATGGTTTTGTTCTGGTTTACGTATACATGTGTTTATTTATGATTATTGAGCTATAGATCTACTTGTTTTGTTGAACAGACTGGTTAATTTCAAGACAAACTTGGGTACTTCCTTTTACAACAGTGTGGTCCTGGCAAATAAATAAACAAGACAAATAAATGGTTAATGGTTCACACTGGTATGGTACCTTTAACCTCACTCAAGTTCTGCAAAGTACTTGACAATCATTCTCATTCACTCATTCATGCACACATACAGTGCTTTCCATTATATACGGTCTCTACAGCACTTTTGTATTCTCACTCATCCATACTTGGGTAAACAAACTGAGGGCAGTGTGTGTGGAGGTACAGTGTCTTGCCCAAAGACACTCTGGCAAACTGCAAGAGCTTGGGATTAAGGCCCTGATCTTCTGATTTTCCACCTACCAGAGAGCCAAAGCAGCTCTAGCGCTTTTACTGGTGCAAATAAAATAAAAATAAAAAATTTAAATAAAATGAGTTGGACTAAATTCCAGAAAAAAAGAAAGGCACTTTAATAATTGCAGAATAATCCTTTAAATGATATCCTAAACATATCAAATTGAATTTATAAATGCACTTATAGCTGTAAAAATATAACCTTCATTAAATAAAAGCTCCAGGCTGCTCACATGCGTAACATACCTGGGAGAGGGAGAGGTAAGGAAAACTATTATTCCACCGTGGTATGTAAATTCCTTAGAAGTAATTCAACACGACTAAAAAAAACTTGAGGCGATGAGTATTAGCACAGACTGGATTAGTAACAGCAAAACAATGCCCCACAGAAGGATGGCTATTTATGTGGGTGGCTATGTGTGTGTTTCTTTCATTTTTATAGAACTGAAAACGAAAAGCCATTTTTGTTTTTAAAAGCCTTCAGGTCTGATTTAAGATCAAGTTTCTGAATCCATCCTTGCTGCTTCAGTGTGTGTTTTTCATTACAGGGCAGTTGCTCATGAATAAAATCCACCGACATCATTCACTGTAACCAACTTGAATCAATTTCAAATCAATTAGCTGGTGCAGCTCTGCTGTCATATCAAAAAAAGAGAAGCTAAGAAGGTTGAGTTATTTAAAGTTTGGCATGGGAAGGAGACAGTCGTTTCTAAAACAAGTTGTTTTTGAGCAGGTTTTTTTTCAGCCCTACTCAGATATTCAGCCTCAAACACAGAAATAAAATTCAAAATACAGAAAAGCTGAATGAAGGATCTTTTTTGTGTGAAACACGGACCACACATTACCCATAAATGTTCAGATTAAAAAACGAACCAGATGCTGAAGCTGCATAATACTGCTTTTGTATCCATGTGAGAACAGCCCTTTTCAGCGAAGCAGTCTTATTACGTGTGCAAACGACCATACAAAGTGTACACAAAGCTAATCAAAAGAAGGCATGAAGATTGCTAAAGCATACCAGAATATATAGACAAAATCGTAGTGCAGGGAGGTGTACCGGGTTTTCTGGTGAACAGGTTTGAACTTCTCGTAAAGATTATTTGTGTCGAAGAGAAACCGTACAAACATTAGCTTTAGCAGTTAAAAATAGCTTGGCGTTATCTTCCCTTTCTATAATGATTTTTTAACTAGTTGGGATCCTGATTCCATTTGAGCAAAATAAACAGACATATTTTTGTATAAAAAATGTCCTTCATCAAGTCAGTTTGTTTTAAACCACAAAATAGCAATAACGTCTTTTATAACGTTATATTGTTTCATATTTTCCTAACAGAGCGCTTTGCTCTCAGACGGCAGGTTTACATGTAGTTCGTAGATTTTCTTAAAGTAAAATTGGAGGCAGAGCTTTCAGTTATCAGGCTCCTCTCTTGTGGAAACCAACTTCCAGATTCTGTCTGTGAGGCTGACACTCCATCTATTCTACTTTTAGGGCTAGATTTAAAGACTTTCCTTTTGATAAATTTTATCGTTAGGCTCAGGTTACATGAGTTATCCCTATAAGTTCTGCTGCTATAGACTCAGACTGCTGGAGGACAAACTGACCACATTTCCTCACTCTGCTGCTGTCTGTGGTCACTCTCCTCTACATGTTAGTTGTAATTATTTCTATCAACAACCTATTTTTCTTTGTCTCTCTTCCAGTGGAAACTGCACCAGGACCAGTCATTCTGTGTCTCTTTTCTGTCCTCTCAAACCCAGCCGGTCGAGGCAGACGGCTGCCAGTCCTGGGCCTGGTTCTGCTGGCAGTTTCTTTCTGTTAAAAGGGAGTTTTTCCTTCCATGTGTTGCTCAGGATGGGAGAATACAACAAATTAAAGATTTAATGCAATCAGCTGGCTTCCTTAGATTTACTGTTTTTTGTATAGTGCCCTGAGTCGTTTGTTTAGACTTGGCGCTACATAAATAATCAGAATTGAGTAGAGGTGATGGGTGTGGCATTTATTTACCATACCTGAAACCTATTTTTGTTTGCTTTTCTGTATAGGTGAATAATGAGGTATGTTTTACATGATATAGACTGAAAAGCTAATTTAACATATAAACTACAGATTATGACAATAGTTGAACACTGTTTAAAACAGCTATTCTCAACGCCCTGACTCCAGTCCAGACTTGGACAGAACAACAATCCAAACCCCGCCCACATGGTGTATTGTGTGTCATTGATGTGCACTGACACGTTTTAAGAAGAGTAGTGTTGCTCCTTTAAGAGAGAGTAGGTTTGCACAGGGCAAAGGAAAGAGGACACAAGCAGGGGTGTCCAAATGCACAACGCCCTTTTAAAAGGGCGTTGTGCATTTGGACACCTGCAACTCTTTCTAAAGGTCTTTAGGCAAAGACATTATTTTTTGAGGCATTAAAAGTAATTTGGTCAAACACATTTAAGTTTAAATTGCCTGTAAAACCACAAGCACAAGCTTCATGGTCAACCCTTTGAGCAGATTCAATTTGCATTCAAACAATTGTAACTAACACTATTTATTTGGGTTTTAAGTTTTAGCAAAAAAACTTTTAAAAGGTTTCAGCTATTCCATCTATTTGTTCTGGACTTTTGACTTTATCTAGAAATCACATTTGGACCTTTGACTCTAAAATAATTAGCCCCTTGTTTAAAACAAAGTTTCTTCTCAAGTCTGTTTTCTGAACCCACAGTCCAAGTTTATTTAGCCATAACTGTCTCTGGAATTGTCGTGGCAACAAGAGGTTTCGGTGTGTGTCATCAGATGAAGGTGGACATTATTTCCTGTTCACTTGAAAACTTTTTTTCACATTAGGAGAATGAACACATGGGGACCTATGTCTTGTTGTACTTGTTTTAAGAAGTGTACTCTTTTAAATTACTTTATGAGGTGTCGTGGGTATGGCTTAATAGGGCTGATTTATTGAGAATATCTGATACAACACAAGTGTCAATTGTGCAATATCAAAAGAGACTATTGCAGTAAAGGTTTTGACAGCTATGTTTAGCATCTGCCTTTATTCACAAGGAGTTTATCTTTTCCCAAGTGCTTCTCATCCATCACAGCTCGCTTCTCTGACTCTGAAAACCCTGTCAGTGAGGGAACAAGGATCGGAGGAGGTCTGCGAGTCCTGCCTCACCACATGTGACGTTTGTCATGCGTTAATAGTTTTTATTCATTTTGCTCAGTCCTAATGACATAGAATGCTAAATAATCAGGTAGTAGCTCGTTTAACAGGTCTCATAACCCATGTTAGGTTAAAAAAAAAGATCAAAGAGATGCACCAAAACATAGGAGTTGTGTCTGCAGTTTAGATGTTGTTTTGATAAAAACAAACAAAATAGAAAACCCTGCAGCAACATGATCTGTCACTTCAGCAGAAAACATGTATCAGAACAATGAGAGTGTCTCCAACTACATTTGTTGTAGCCAAGTGATTTGAAACAAAAAAGCCAATGAGCAAATTGCTCTCATGTAGCAACCCCAACCAGAAATGATCTCTGAATTTGTGCCACTGGTGTCCCATTGGCCTTCATCATGATGTGCCGCTTTTACTTGCCACATGTCTGCACTGAAACCAGATGCAGTAGACAGGCTGGTTTTTCTGGCACTAAATTAGTGATGTCTTGATAAGCTGAAGTTACTAAAGCCTATATTTGTAATAGTGCCTGAGCCATCTTCTTCAGAACCATCTGCTGCATACTCATACTGAGATGCTGTCAACAAAATATATCTTTACTGAGTTTAAATAAGAACTATTTAAGTTTGTTTTATAAAGACAAAAGCAACTTCGCTCTTTCAACATTTGATCTACAAGCGCTTTACTTAAAAATTGAATAAATAAATGTTACCTGGCAGAGGGATTTTGTAAGGCTCTAACTTGGACGGAATGACAGAATTTAAGCAAACAAAATGGAATCCAGTATAAAACTGCTTAACTACAGCAATCTGTTATACTTGTGAAAGTAAAATAACCTTACAATTACTCACTTTTTAAATAAATATGGCAAGAATGAAAATGTGGAATTCAGAAAACAAAACTAGAAAAAGTGGAATTTTAAAAAAGTAGAAAAAGAATATAGAAAAATGTAAAATGAATTTTATAGGGCCCTAATTATCTTTCTGCATGTTTCCTTGATCCAATACATTGTGTGGCTATTGTGATTATTTCTATTCATTGCAACTCAGTTTCATTCAGGTCATCTCACATGGTCAAACCAGTTAGCTCATGAGGGAGTGTATTCCCCAAAATAGTAACAAAGCTTACATTTCCCAAGGTGAGTCATACTTGATCATGTGGAAATGGTCTTTTGAAAACATAAAATTGTTTGTGAGCTACAGGTTTACTCAGACAGTATGGCCATTGGAAGTGCAGATGACCTGATACGATCAATTTAACTAATGTTAAAGTGGTATCGCACCATAGCTATTGGGAGACTAGCTGGGGACTCAAATGTTTTTCCTTACCCGCACAGCTGTTCGTTGAGCTCATTTTGGCGCAGATATCCACCGTGTTGAAGGTAGCGTTGTTAGCGTAATGTAAACAGAGTGGTAGCTCTGAGCACTGCCGTTGAAACTGTGGTGTACGTCTTCACGCACTAATGTAACTTCTATTTATCCAATTCTTTAAAAGTCATATTACTGTTATTGAAATGTTTTCTATCCCAATATAAATTGATATTGAATTGTTGTCTAGCACTACCCTACACATACATGATTTAGTCAGCTGCGGTAAGCTCTTGAAATGAAGACAGGCAGATCTGGACCAGTTTTTCAATTATTATTTGGATTCAGTGTGGATTTCAGACCTGGAGATTTTCTTAAGATGTTTTCAGAGAGACAGGTAGTTCTGTCGCGATAAACAATAAATCCATTAATCACACCATGATAAAATGAGATAGATTAAAATGGATGTTGGTCATTTTTGCCAACTTGTTTGTTTTTCTACATCTGTTTCTACTAAAGAGACCGGATGATAAAAGAGTTCACCCGCATCAGTCTCAACCGACCCCTCCGCTTCTCGTTTCCTTAGCATTCCTTAATCCTTATGTTAGTTTAAATATGGTTTCCAGACGTTTATCATTTATTGCAACAGTTTCTGAGACAATTTATTGTCCAGCAAAATTTGCTATTGTGACAGGGCTACAGACAAGAGCACCTGTAAAGGAGTTAAAGTACAGTTATAAAGCTTCTGAGATGGAATGGAGACGCCCATGACACAACTGACATGAATTCATGACAAGCTGCAGATGCCCGCAATGACTCTGTGACTATTTTGAGAGAAAACTTGTCACACAAATTTTTAACATGTTAAAACTAAAGAGTCAGGACTGGACGCCTCTAAGTTTCACGTGAGGAAATTGAGATCCCCGCAAAAACCACAAGACATTCTGGAGGCTGCCACACGAATACCATTTACCAACTAGTCACAGCTCACTGAGACAGCACCCTTAGGGATGGGTGGTAAAATCTATAATTAGATGCATAGCAAACTATGAATCAACTTAAATGTCAACAATTGTTTGGTTGATGTAAAACTGTGCCATCGCTTCAAAACAGTCAGCAGAGTAGTTGCTGTGTGGTACTAGCAAAGCTACCGTAGCTTACAGCAGGGGAACATGTTGCAGTAAAGCCGTTTTCATTTTTTAATGTTTTCTTTAGAAAACCTGAAAAATATGTCTATAAAAGTAGCCTTAAAATATCATAACAAGACCGTCTTCAGTGATGGCTTTGAAACATTTGATTTATGTGTAAACTTTCAGTGACATCCACGATGCTAAATGTGTTAATTTTTCTATGACGCATTTATCATTAAGGTAGCATTTATGATGATTGTTGGTAAGCATCCTGTGAGTAATAGTTTTTGACATATTGTGCACTCTATATTGAGCATAAAAATATATAAATGTGAGTTTATGTAAAATAAGCCTTAGATTTCTTGATATTTCAAATGCATCAATCATCGTTTTATAATCGAATTGAATTGTTCAGTTGCCTAAAGATTACCACCCCTAGTCTCTATGCACACTTGAGTTAAGTTAGGTCAGAGAGGTCCTTCGAGTAAATCTTTGCAGGAAGCAGCAGCTGAGCCATTGTTTAAAAAAATCAGAACAGATGACCTGATGGACATCAGCTCACAACTGAAGCTGCCCTTCAGACCACTAAATGTCACACAAGTTAAGCTGAAGAAGCTTCACGCTAAAACTCCCTCCTATTAAAACTAGAAATACTGAACTTAAAACCTGATGAAGTTTGACAGACTCGACGTCTACACGCCCACACAAAATAATTTGGCCTCGCACCACATGCACAAACCTAATCCTAAGCTTAAACACACAACACACACACCTATTCAGAACACAAAGGCAGGGCGATTAGAGACTCATTTAAAAAGAAGATGAGGTGTATCTCGTGTCTATACCCATCTGCTCCTGGTCAACGTGCAATCGGACAAATGTCAGACAGCAGTGAAGATGGAACCAAGCAATACAAGCTCAAGCCACACAACTGTAGTTCTTTTTAATATGACTGGCATTCACATTTTGAGCTGATCACTCCCTGTTAAATGCTAAACCAGAAACACACAAACACTGTGAGCAAATATAAGAATGTTGATTCTGATGCCACATTCACAGCTGTAATACTTTACAGGGCAGCAGGGCAAGAAGGCCTAAAACACATTTCATCTGCAAATACAATTCAAAAACTACTTTAAAACAAGCAACAAAGCAATGAGACATTTTCTACTGTTTATTACATTAAAATGTTTATAATCTCACATTAAAGGACTGACCAATTGGTTAAGGCTTCAGTATGATCATTTTGATTAATGAATTAAGTCTGGCTACGGCTTCTTGGGGACATATCTGCTTCAAATACAGACCCCAGACTTTCCGATGTACATTAAACAACTGGTTAACGTGTCCAACACCAACTCGTGAACCCTCACTGACAGCATGGACAAAGTCAACCAGTTGGTAAATTTAAAAAACGGAACAAATCACTTATCATTGCTTTGAAACCTGATGATCATCAGGAGGAAAAGGAGTACAATAAACATATAAACAGGCATAAACATGTTCCAGCTCTGGCAAATGTGAACCGAATGACTTCGATTGAGTGGAATCCCCTCCTTTGTTTTTTAACAGGAAGTTTTCTCCTGATCTCAAAATTTAATTGCATGCCGTGTGTCTCACCAAGCAGGTTTATAAGGTAATCTTCCAGGTAAACACGGTTTTCGGCCCGTATGTTTCTGCATCAAATTAAAAACACCACAAACCAAAACTGAAAAGAGCAAGCCTTTAAAGGTCCACTTAAAAGCCAACTAAGAATATGATCGCTCCAATAATAGACATAAAAAAAGTTTTTCTCTCACACACAAACACATGCTTTTGTATTTATTGATTTCTACCACTTGATATATTTTTAGGTACACTAAATCAGAATAGTATATTTTAAAATTTGCTACTTCAGCTACCTTTTACAGCCGTTCAATTATGTTTTGTCCTCCTGATTCAGTTCTCGAACACTATATGCATGTTAAACATAAACACGACACATGTTTTTACACCAGGCCTACGTGCATGTTAGGTGGAAACACAAAAATGTGGTTGTGTGAGTTAAAAAACTGGAAATTCAGCCAACGACTGAGGAGCACTTTAGTGAAATAAGTTATCCAGAATCATCATAATTTATTTTAGGCATCTACAGACAACATGAACAAAAACTAACAATTTTCAGTAGCAATTCTTTTTTATTAATAAACTGCCAAAAATGAACAAATATTGATCAAAAGTGTTATTTGGGATCTGTTATTTTCCAATACAAACAAAAAAGAAGACACACCTTTAGAGGTAATACTGAAACCTATCCCTGCACGAGGTTATATAAAACTAAGCAATAAAAGCTGTAGTAAACAATACCCACAAATAGGTTTTGTATACGACAACACCCATAAGCACGCAGCACACCTGTTGAGGTATCTTATGGTGACAACAGTCAGTGCATAATTGTTAGGTGAATAGAAAGCTCATCGAACCCGCTGAAACCAAGAGAGGAAGTCCTAAATTAGGCCCAGTCAGTGTAAAATAGGCAACAATGCAACAACAAGTTTTATTTAACCAACTTTCCCTTTATTTTATTCGAGAGTAGCAGAACAGATTTTTAAAATATTAAATGTTAGTGCGATATAATTGCTGAACTCAAAGAAATCAAAAACAATTTTATTTGTTGGAGTTACTAAGATTGCAATAAAATGTCAGACTGAATTTCTTACCTGCTAAAGCTGTTGGAGTAGGTGGGTGAGCCCGAGAAAAGCTCGGTGACCCTGTGGATTGGCGAGCTGTCGCCGAGGCTTGGGCTCCTGTTCCAGGCTCCGCCAATGGTTGTGACTGGGAGGAACAAGCCGGGTACTGGCTTCTGATCTTTTTGCTGCAGAGCTTCGTTGTTTCTAGAGTTGATTCCAAAATGAAAGCTCTGTCCTCCTGAAGTGCTCACCCCACAGATGGAGATGGGACTTGTGGCCCCCATTTGACAATACCCTTCAGAGGTCTTCTCCTGCTTTATCACACCTGGAGTGCAGAGCTGAATGAAGCCCATATCCTTTTCTTTTTTCACCACAGCAGGCAAAGTGGTTGGAGGGGTTGAGCAGGAGGTTGTGGACAAGCCTGAGATGGATTCGTGTGGACTGGTCACACTGCTACCATCAGGGGTAACAGTGGGCGCCCCAGTGGTGTTAATGCTCTCTACCAGAGCGGGTTTTATGTCCCTCTCTAATGTCCCTCGCATGTCCCCAAGCAAAGAATCATCAGCCAGAGTGGTCAGAAAGGCATCATCCCCTACATAAAAATCTGAGGGGGATCCTGTTAGGTCAAATTCCTGAAGAAGGTCCAGAGACGTGTCATTAAACAGTTTCTGGTTCATGTCCACGTCTTTACCAATGGAATCAAAGGCATGCTCAAGATCGGTGGAGTCCTGCTCTCCTTTATCCAGGGAAAAATCCTCTGTTTTCATGGCGAATAAGTTGGGGTCTGATCCCCCGATAAGTGAATCCATGGAGGACTGGGTAATGTCTACGATGCTGGCTTCCAACTGGGGCAGGCTCTGATGCCCAAAAGCATTGGAAGTGTGCGTCTGAAACTGCTGTGGTTGCTGAGGCCTCTGATCTTTGGTCAGACCCCTGGGTTCTGGGCTCTCTACCAAGAAACCTATGGTGGCAGGGGCAGAGGCTGAGGTATGCTCATCTGGTAGGGGGCTGTTGCTGAGGCCGTTGATCACCTGTCCTGGCTGCATTAGTGGGCTGGTTGGAAGAACGACAGAAGTGGCAGAGGCGAGGGACACGGCACTGTGAGGGGCCACTTTTAAAAGACCTCCCTCCTCAGGGCTTTCAGTGTAGACCAGTTTGCTCAGATGGTCATTTCCTCTGTAAGTAATCTTCTTCACTCCACCTTGATTCATCTTTATTATGGGAGAGAAAATAAATTGTTAAAAAAAAGTGCAAACAGAATAATTGTGACAGACCTAGCAATGTTTGGCTTATTTGACTCTAAATTTGATCATTATTTATTATTTTGCACTGATTTTGTGACTTCTGTATTTGTTTATGTACAACTGTGCTGTTGGCATTTATTCATCTTTATTTGGCATTAATTTGTAGGTTTGGTTCTCTTTATTTTTTTTTTACATCACTCTACATATTTTTAAAGTTAGTTCTCAGCCAAGATGCATGCCCGCCCCCTTTCTATTTTTTACCTTTGGTTCACTTTCCAGTAAAGAAATCAACACATGGTAGCACAACACCTGAGGTCTATGGCAACCAAATAATAAGATAATAGTTTAAATAGTTTAAAGCACATATTCACAATTCTCTCCAGTCAGTCAAGATGAATATTTTTGCTATGCAGAACATCATTTGTTCTTCCCACAATCTAAACATCAGATATCTCAAACGTTGTTCTTCCCGTAAAACAAATACCATCACTTTCAAAACCGTGTATTGAACTTTCAGCTCAAGAAATCTTTAAATACATTCTTTCTGTCTAGAATCTGAAAACCTATACCTATAATTCCAATGTCATAAGTTTAATTTTAAAAATACAAAACAGACCACTAATAAGATCATTTACTATAACCGTTAATGTCTAGAAACATTTAACATGTTATTTGGGATATTCAGTGTTCATGTTCAAACTAGATAAAAAATAAACAGCAATAAATAAATCAGACGTTAGTAATGGGAATAATGAATAGAAACAAAAACATAATTACTTACAAAAATATTTTGGTACTAACTTGATGGCATACCATCTTAACATAAAACAGGTACTGTACTGTAAATATCTGAACTGAAAGTTTCTCTCAGTAACATTTTAATTCACATGTCCACAGTATTAATGCTCCATGTGAAAAACTGTTCATGTGAATAGCTGAAAGTGCAACATACATACACACAAAGTGTTATTTGTCCGAAATAACAATTTTAATAATTTGTTTGAAATATCTGAAATGTTTACAGCAGAGTAAAACATTCAGCATATCTGAAATATAGTTTGTTTTAACAAAAAAAAAAAAATAGACCTATGGCAATCAGGTTAAAATATGTACCTATACTTGATTTGAATATTTTCCTTAAATGTATTTCCGATGCATATTGTCCCAGTTTTGACCATCTTGAAATACATTTTCTTATAACTAGAAATGTTCATTTACATATCAAATTTCAGTTGTGACTAGCGATAATGCTATTTTAAATAGAAGAGTCGCCATCGCTGCTATCCAAACGAGTCAGAAGCCTGGTTTGACTATATAATGCAAAGGCCTGTGAGAGGAGGCCTACAGATCCGTGTGGACCCTGAGCCCACCGAACACGGTCAGTGGACCTTCTGTGAGCCTGATTTCACGGTTGGCTGATCAGTGATACACCCCCCTCCTCCCAGCAAGCCTGACAGCTAGCTCACTTTGGCTAGCTGGCGTTAGCATTTCAAGTTAGCCAACTGGTTGGAATAACGCTCTGCAGTCACGCGTAAGCGTTGCACGGTGGTTTAATAAAACACACAAGGTGAAGTAAACCACGCATTGCGGGCTGTAGCTGTAAAAGTTCACCGAAACCAGAGGAACGCTACTGTTAGCTTCATGCTAGCTGCTGTGGCTACGTTTCGCTGGAATGTCGTTCACACAAACGTTATCCTGCAGGCGAACACATTCATTATAATTCTGCATATCGAGCCATCGACGTACTGAATTATCGTATTTCACCCGGTGTATCGATTATAAACAGATTCTCATATTTACCCTTGATGTGACTGGTTGCTGGTGTGTGTCCACAGGTCATCAGTCAACATTGTTTTGGTTGAAAGTGGCAGCTCACAACACGCTGACTGATTCTATTAACCTTATTGTCTCGTCGTGTCGTCGCTGCATGGCTACATCAAACAGCAGAGGACAAACACGTCAATCCAGGTCGTCTTCTGCCCGTGTTTAGTTTCCCTCAGTTCCAATTTTGCAGCGAATGTTCATGCAAAACGTCACACTGGTTACGCTCTTGCAGCTAACCTCTAGGAAAAACATACAAAATGGAGATCAAGGCAAGGCCAGGTCTGCCCTGTTTACAACGAGCAGCTCTGCCACCTGCTGGCTGAATCCGGCAACTACAGCCGAGCGCCTCTGATAGGCTGCAGGTTGGATTTACAGATTCCTGTTAAATTATTGAGACTTTAGGTTACCTGAAACATGTTTCATTTTAAGTACTGAAGTTATAAAATATAATTATTGCCATTAGTTTTGTTACCTTCATTATTTATCCACATTTTCAAATCTAAAATCATCTTGTGTTGATAGATTATGGACATTGCAAAGGAAAAAAAAAACCATTTCAATAAGCTCCAGTCTTTCTGAACAGACAAAAACATGACATGTTACAAAATACCACAATTTAAAACTGATAAACAACAATACATAAAACGTCACACAAACTCCATAAACTTAAATGATGTTTATTTCTAACTTTAAATTCAAGAAAAAGATAATTTTGAAACATACAAGTATTGATATATAGTCCTGTAGGAAAACTAGATTTTGAGGTGATGAAAACAGAATTAATCAGTGTTCATATGCATTGATGTAACACAGTACTTGTTACAGTGACATAAATAATGTACAAATTTCAATTTAGGTTTAACTGTATTAACATTTTATTGTGGTTTAAAAAAAGAATTGTTAATAAATATATTCTTCATGTGAATAAATCAATATAAACTCGTTGGTTTACTGAAACGTGTCTTTTTTCAACTGCACTGCCCTCTAGGGGCTCAGGGGAACATAATGTAGCAGAGATGAATTTCAAATGTAATAAGTGTATTATAATAACACATTTATTAAGTTTTATTTAAGAAGGGGAAGCAAAATGGGCTTATGAAACCCTTGTGTTTGTTTGCCAGAAAACTGGAAAAATCTACTGTTTCTCCAAAACACGCCGGTTCACACCTCTGTTGTGTGAAAACGCGAGTGGATGAAAAGTGAGTGGGAGAAGAGGAAACAGGACAAGAGAGGCTGCATGTGAAAAAATGGATAATAAATCTGCAGATAGGTCTGTATTATTTGATGTCTTTAAGGCAGTGCATTATAGACACCCAGAAGACAGGCGTTTACCCACTTCACTGTAAATTTAAATAGCCTATTATATATATAAAGAAAACACGAGAACTGCTATAAAAGCTCAGACTTTGTGAATTTAGGAACTGAAAAACATCTAATTTATTCTCCATGTGAATGTAAAATGATTGCATCCCTTTCACCCAAACTATACCACAGATTATAATATAAAAAAACACTCATGACCTGACAATTTAATGTTCCAGTACATGCAGACTTACTTCATGCTCAGCTGGGAGCCATATTGTCTTACATTATTCATGCTGAAGTTGCAAGAAATGCAACCTCCTTTTTTTTCCTCCAAAAGACAGAAACCAACCTGGGAGATTTGCAATGCAATAAAGCAGAAAGAAACTGACTTTTTTTCTTCTAACTGGAAAAGATGACTATAAAATTGGCTTTTACTTCTATTGGAGGCCATAATGGATGTAAACTTCACTTTAATGTTGTGATCCCACAATCCACAGAACATCCTAATACCACTGATGATAATGTGGGCAGGACAAGCTCACATCAGGGGAGAGCGAGAGAAAGAGAGAAAGAGAGAAAGAGAGAAAGAAAAAATCAGTGAGCTTGCTGTGGCTCTAAATCTCTGTTTAATTCCCACTCAGTCCCCTGCGGCTGCTTAGCAACCCCTCTCTAGCACAATATACTCTGAATTACCAGGGTGAAGCGTGACCGCTTCCTCCTCAAAACCACGAGTCAAGGGTGCTCTCTCATCATCGCCATCATCAGCACCACCACAGTCAAGTCCCCCTGATTCATCTGAACATTCAGAAAAACACACACGTCAAAACACAGTCCCTGACAAAAGTTTACACCCAAAGTAAAGACAAAAACTCACAATTTTTATTAGCCACACATTGCATCACAAAACCAGCACATAGGACTTATATTAGAAAATATTATCATACATCATGCACTTATCACATTGCAAATATTGCATGAATAAAAATAGTCTTTGAGATATTTTTTGATCCCAAATTGCAACTCTCGTCAGATGCACCACCCCACTCTGTGGAGGAAATCCTTCAGGGATCTGTGTTCAGTTACAAAGTCCTGCAGTTTTGAGGCCCTTCTTAGTCTCCACCTGACCGCATCGCGAACAAGTGAAGTTAAGGAATGTGTGAGCGACGCTGAGGTATCGCAGACACTGTACTGTTTAGTGTTTTAAATAATCAAAGAAATTGTGAGACTTTTGACTTGCGAGATTTTGTCCGTATCATCAAAACAAGATGCAAACACAAAACACGTGCAAAATGTCAACATGTGAACAGAAGAATTCATGAATATCTGAATACTTTTTGTTATTTTTTCAAGTTTAATCTAACTTCTGCATAATGTGTGCGATGTTAGAAATTCATATATTTCAAAATATTCAGCTCACTCAGAAAATTCATGTTAAGACTTATGTTTTTTCTTACTTTTCTACTTCTTTATTTTTACTTGATTTTCTAAAAATTGTTCCAAAAAAATGCAAACAAAATCTTTCCAATTTCTTCATCTTGTTTTAAACCTGCTTTAGGATCCATGCTCTGTTTTTGTATTTTTATGCTTTTTAGCTTCTTGCTACTATTTTTAAACTAGTTTTTTTTCTTCTTCTTTTTGCTTGAAATTAGCCGTTTAGCTTCCAGTTAGTGTTTAGCTACTTCTGGGTTTTCGCTCACATTTGCTCTTCTTAGGTTTTAGCTTTTACTCTTCTTCACCTTTTAGTTTTCACTCACGCAGTTTCAGCTTCTTCAGCAATTTCAGCGTTCACATTGCAGTTTTATTAAAATAAAACAGTTTTTTTCTCAGTTTTCATGTTGTTGCCACACATTTGTACAGGCGATGGCAGGCATTGTCGGATCCTTGACTTCAGCTTCTCATTTCAGCCAAAGTGGATTTGCCTCCTTTAGGTACTTTGCTTCAGATTTGCTGCTGACTCAGTGACATGTATTCACTTAGCGGGTGCTGAGCAGTAAGTCCCCGGTCCCTGCTTCTGACTGAATAATCCAGAGAAAAATATTCTGAATCAGAAGTGTAAATCAGATAAACAAAGAACGGATTTAGATCGCATCGGCTTTTTCCAAAGAGAGACTTTCAGTTTTCATTGTGTTTGTTTGTCTGCTGTGTTAGCTAAATATCTCATCAACGAGCTGCTGCTTGCAAATCTTGCTAGCTCCCAAAAATGATCAAGCCTAGCTTTAAGGGATGCTTGACCTTTGATTTGACCTTTATTATTAATCCAGCCATCCATTATCTCAGGGTCACTGGTGCCCATATCCATCAGTCACAGTGCGAGGGGCGGGGGACACCCTGGACAGGTCGCAAGTCCATCACATGGACACATAGAGACAAACAACCATTCACTCTCTCACTCACATAGGGACAATTTAGAGTTACCAATTAGCCTAACAGTCATGTTTTTGGTCTGGGAGGAAACCGGAGTACCCCGAGAAAACCCATGCAAGCACTGAGAGAACATGCAAACTCCCAACTGTTGGGATTCAATTTGGCGACCTTCTTGCAGGGAGGTAACAGCTCTACCAACTGAGCCACAGTGCCACTCTTTATTATATAATATTACATTTTCTATCCTGTGATGAACTTGCACCCCTCGCACTCTGACTGCTGGATATGGGCATCAGTGACCCTGAAAGTAAGAAGCGGGTAACAGATAATGGATGGATTATATGTTTCTCAGAGGGTGAATGGCTCAAAGGGCGGTGGTGATGTTTGAGTTGTGCCCACAGTTAGTTCTGAAATCAGACACACCGCCCCCTCCCCTCCTTGGACTCCAAATCAATAATAAGTGGGGAGATCCACTTTCAAATGCTGCCACAGCGCTCTGCGTGTAGGAAGTCACACCGGTGACCGATGGGCTCAATGACAGGCGAAACTATAATCTTCATCATCATCATCATCATCAGTTTTAGTTTGCTTCCCTTCATTCATGCCTGATCGAGTAGCTCACCAGCTGAGGTTGTCACAGCGAATGACTGTCTGGAGCTTGGCACTCTTAAGGATCCCCCCCCCCCCCCCCAACACACACACGCCCACACACACGCACGGACACGCAGTCAAAGCGTTAAATATGAGCGCTGGAAGCCTGAAGATATCACAGAAAAGGGATTAAAGTAAATGTTCCTGAATATCCTCCTCCTCCTCCTCTTCCTCTCCAGCTGTCCACCTCCAGTGACCAGATGAGAATTTCAAGAACAAAAAATTGAGCGGATGACCTCCACCCCTGCTCTCCATCAACATGTCCACGGACTGAAAATGACATTTTTCCTTTAAGATGATGTAAGACATCACTTCACTGGAAGGATGATGATCCCCCCCCCCCTCCACCACCACCACACGCACGCACGCACACACACCTCACTCCCCCCGCGCGCCCTCCCCGTCCTTGTTTTCTCTGTGGCACAGCTTGGAGCAACATTATCTCAAACCCTCCGCGCCGCTTTTTTAGCTGCTTCCGCACTCAGCAGTTTGGAGAGATGTGTGCTCTAAGCTTCCACCCTCCTCCTCCTCTTCCTCCTCCTGCCTCCCTGCTCATTTCAGCATCCCACCACTCCGGAGCAGCGCTCATAGAAGCAATATAACAAGATGATTTCATGCGTTTTTTTTAATCCGATGAGGTTTGTGAACTAAAACAACAAAACAATTTTTGAAAGAGTTTTGTTTTATTTTTTAAAATTTACTTTTTTTGTAAGAGTTGACAGTGGATTTCTCGCCCCGCGTGCGCATGTTGGACGCTGGATGTGATGATCGATTCCTGTCGGGAGAGGAGGCACGGCGCGCACCTTTACGCAAGCACGCAGGGCTCGGAGGATGGACAGTGGACACACCTCGGGCTCGTTCTGTCATGAAACGCTGGACGCGAGGAACCGAGCTCCCCAAACCCTGAACTTCTGGGACTAAATAATAATAATAGTTTTAAAAAAAGATTAAAATGAGCGAAAACTGCAAACCTGCCAAAGAGCAGGGTTCCGCGCAAAACCTTCCGACAGATGTGATCGAGCTGAACGTGGGTGGGCAGGTGTATTACACGCGTCACGCCACCCTGACGGGCTTTCCAAATTCCCTTCTAGGGAAGCTCTTCTCCAACAAGAAGGGGTCCACGAACGACTTGTCGCGGGACCTCAGAGGACGCTACTTCATCGACAGGGACGGGTTCTTGTTCCGCTACGTGCTCGACTACCTCAGAGACAAGCAGGTCGTCCTCCCTGACCACTTCCCGGAGAGGGGGAGGTTGAGAAGAGAGGCGGAGTACTTCCAGCTGCCAGACCTGGCCAAACTTTTGTCTTCGGACGAGTCCAAACTCTTCCCGGACGATCTGTGCTACAGCGACCGGGACGACGAGTCTCAGTGCAGCGAGCAGAGGTTCTACCCGCCCCACTCCCTGGACAGGAGGTACGGCTACATCACGGTGGCGTTCAGAGGGAGGGACAGCCAGGGGGACACCAGGACCAAGAAGTTCCCGAGGATCTTCATCAGCAGCAGGATCGGCTTGGCCCAGGAGGTGTTCGGAGACGCACTGAACGAGAACCGGGACGCGGACAGGCCGCCGGACCGCTACACCTGCAGGTTTTACCTGAAGTTCAAGCACCTGGAGAGGGCTTTCGACATGCTGTCGGAGTGCGGTTTCCACGTCGTGGCCTGCAACACGTCCCTGACCGCGTCCTCCTCCGGGGGGCATTACGCGGAGGGCAGGGTCTGGTCCAGTTACGCACAGTACATCTTCTACCGTGAGTGAAGGCTTCTCTCAGATCCTGCACAAGTGGTGTGAGCTCAGAAACACACTAACAAGCCAAGAAAACCCCCAACTTACAAATAATAAAACAATAATATTAATAATATCAATCCCCTCCTCCGTCGCTCCCCCATTTCTCCCCAAGTCTTTACTCCTCTGTCAGCTGCTGACATGAAACTTGTGTTTAAGGTTCGAGATGTTACATGCTCCCCGGGGAAGTTGAGTCACAGCTCGAGCACACATGCGTCATGCGTAAACACGGCTTATTGCTCAGATTCTGCCTGCCGCTGGGCTATGAATAATACAGCACCAGTGGGCAGGAAAAGAAAAAAGAAAGAAAACAAGAAAGAAATGCGTTTGCTTTCCTTTGAACTGAACTTAATTAGCAGCAAATCTGGTCTCATTTCTTTGCAGGATGCAGGAGGGGAGGTGGTGTGTGTGTGTGTGTGTGTGTGTGTGTGTGAGTTCGGTCGGACCATATGGTCAATTAAAAGGCAGTTCTGTTTATTATCCTTGACTTTCTTCCTTTAGCTGAGGAGAGCTCAGACTGTGAGAGGAAAGGTGGCCGAGGTTTGGAAACAACACCATTAATAAAAGTTAAAGGAACACATTCCTGAATGTTGCCCTGAATTATTGCAAAAAGAGGATGTTGAAAAAAAACTCATTCTAGTACATTTCCAGATTCACTGGTGTGTCGTTTTGAAATGCGGGTAAGAACTCAATGTAAACAAAAACTAACAAATCTGCTGACCCCCCTCCCCCCATTCACTGCTGGGAGAGTGAATGAGGTGTTAGAAATGTGAGGTGTGAAGAGGGAAACGTGGGGAAATGGGAGGATTTAAAGGAGGTAAGATGGATGAGAGAGCGCTTTGAGGAGGAGGAAAATAGATGGAGAGGGGGAGGGGGAGGAGGAGGAGAGTAAAAGTTGCGGGAGACTTGGTCATGATGGGAGAAGAGCTGAAGCATAAAGAAGTGAGAGGAAACCAAAATAGATTAAAGTCGGGATCAGACAGAAAAGTTCATCGTGTGGAGAGGAGGAATTTATGACAGGTGTGTAGTTTGTTGTTGTTGGAAAAGGGACGAGGTGAGAGCCAAGAGGAAAGCTGTGCTTAATGTAGGCACGGGGAGACGGAGGCCATGTCAGGATGATGGATAGACACATCAGAAGCAGACAGGCGTGAGAGCTCTTCCTCCGCAACGGCCCTGAATCCACCATCAGAACCAATCCTGTAACCTCAGCCTGAATGTGGGCCACCGGCTGGCCCCGAGCAGGTGAACAAAGGCACGTTTTGTTTTTCTTTTTTGGGGAGATGAGCTTCTGGTTTTGTTTGTTGTGCCCCCACTTCCCCCCAATCACCATGAAACTGATACAGACTGCAAGTGGAAAAACGAGCAATCCAGAGCGGTAAACAAACAGACAGAACTGTCACTGTCTCAGCACCACTCACATTTTTCTTCTTCTTCTTTAATGCATCAGCAGTTTACTGTTTTTTTTCTTCCCCCCCTTCCTGGTATCATCATGTGCAGACAGTTCTGCCCTCATTAGGACTTTCTGCTGCAGCTTATACTCATCCTTTCCAGTATTATTTGTCTGCAGCCAGAATATAATAATACTATTAATAAATATTTTCTTTAAAAGGACATCCTCATTAAGAGGGCACAGTGTCTGAACATTTAAAGGAGCTTAAAGCTCATGTCTGGCACAAAACTTAACATTCTTTATTAATGAAGATGTTCCAACATGACTTCTGATGATTTAAGATCTCCTCATTTCTGTCAGTTATCCTAACTGAACTGTGAACGTGCCAACAGAGGTGTGTGTTCTAGCATTTGTTACCTTGTAAGGCCCATTTTTTCCAATATATTTGTTGTGACGACCCACTACTCTTTATGGGGCCCAAAACCCGGACCTTGTACGTTAAAATGAGATAATGTGTGTGTGTGTACATGTTTTTTGTTACCTGGTGGGTCTGATTTTTGACCATTTTTACCGGTCCACACAAGCTTGTGAGGACCCACTGTTCCTTATGGAGGCAAAAGCCTAGTCCCCATGAATTTAAAGGCTGATTTTTGGGTGGGGAGGTGGCAGAATTGGTTTAAGACTAAGGTGTGAATTGAGTCTAGGCTAGGTTTAGGGGTTAGGTATGTACTGGAATGGTTAGGCTATAGAAATCAC
>JAVKLF010000161.1:9335347-9352936 GCA_034783495.1 Millerichthys robustus | reverse complement strand
TACTTATAAGGCTGAGTTTACCTGCACTCCTCAGACTGAAGAAGTCTCTTGGAGAAGAGACGAAACGTTTCTACCACAAAAACAAACCCTGTCCAGAGGATCTATTTTTCTATTGATGTAAGAACATTTTGAAAGGTTATACCTTCAGCTGTTGTTTACTGTTAATAATTTTTGTTGAAACTGATGATGTAACTCTCATGTCTCATGACAGATCAGATCATCCAACTGTAGGATCAGATCTGAAAGTATTAGTATTTTATTGTTGTTAAAGTTGTTTTATTGACAGTATTTCTAGGTTTGTAGTTGTGCTGATATACTTTTTTTGGTTTGAGATTATTTCAGTTCTGTCAAATACGAAGTGACAAAACATGCAAATGGAATATTTCTAATAAACAGCTGTATAATTTTAGATTTACTTTTGTTATTCATAACAGTCATCTCATGGCACTAGAGAGGAAAAAAAAACAAGTTCCTGTTACTTTGATGGGCTGCACTTCTGAGAAATTGTGTGAAGTTCAGATTTACCCAGAGTTGCTTATTATTGTTACCATGTACCCATCTCCACACAGGAAAAGATCTACAAAGCCAGATGCTGTGATCGAATCCCTACTACAGTGATGACACTCGAGAGGAGGTCCTCATTTCACACCAACTTTCATGTATATATAACAAAACAAGGACTTAGTCCCGCTTATGGTTGAACAATAGCTTTTTTTGTTTGTGTACACTGTACGGTTTTAAATGTGAACAAGCTGCACCTTTAGCGAGAACACCACCACATGGGCAAAAACCCCAACCTTGATTCATGTACTGTAAAAGAGGGTCTCTCTGAGGAAGACCACTCCTATCTAATATTTCGTGGAGTCTTCGAAACACATTTCAGGATTCTGCATTTTCACACTGATAGACAAGAAGGTGGGAAGAAAAATAAGCCGAAAACGAAAATGTAGGTAGTGACCTACAAACTTCAAAGTACTCTTTCTCTGAAATGTGTTGTGTTACTTTAACACACGTCTAACCTGTCAGAGATGAAGACGAATGTTTCGGTCATTTCCTGCTTTGTGATCGATAGATTAAAGTTAAGCGAACCACTAAAAATGTTGTCATCGCAGACCAGTTGAAACCAAATTAAACTTCTAAACTCCGCTAAGCCTTCATTGTCGAGTTCAGTTGTCACCAAGAAGATAAAAGTATGTAAAATATCATTGTAAATGGTATTTAGTGTGTTTTCTTTTAGGTCGAAAGCATTGAAGCATGTATGCCATTCAGCTCTTATGTCTCTGCCGTTTCTTACTCTACACAGGTCGCATTTTATTTACTCGTCCGAATGCTTGTGAGACGCACCATAAATAACGTACACCTTAGTATATAGATATATATAAAATGCACTAGTATAAAGTTTTTTGATTTCACGATGATCTGTAGTGTATGCAAACCTAATTTTATTTTCTATCATACTGTATGTCAAATGTTTACACCAACAAACCTCTGGATTTTATTTATTAAATTATTATATCAGTCATATCTCACGTTCTTGATGCTCTTCATTTCCTTGTCGCAAATAAATCACAGATCCTTGTTTCTGGTTATTAGAAACCAGACTAGCTTAACAACATGCATATTTTTTTAAAAAGTGCACCATGGTTTGGTTTAACAGACTGCTCGTACAACAAATCACTGCCACATTATTATTTTATTTATTGCTGTAAAATTACAGGACATAAATAATAGATATAAATATAAAAAATAAATAGTATCTTAAATAACTTCACTAAGGTGTTAAATAATTCTTGATGCAGTTGTTTATTTCTTTGGTTTTCTGAGCAAGGTATAGTTCAGACATGTCATCACATCTTCCAGAAACGATCGCAGATAATAGGTTTGGTCTGTTTTCAGTTTGCAGTGTTGAGTAGAACAAATCTGAAACAAAATCAATTAGGCATTTACAAAACTTGTATTAGAACCTGATACAAAGCACATTTATGAGCAATTAATGACTTTAGAGTTGCTGCAAATATTTGGATATCTTTGGTATACCATAATAGAGCTGAATTGTTTCCTACCTTTTTGTTGTATTGTTTCAAAGTATTGGTTAGTTCTGAAAAAGTGGACCTTTCTGGCTCCTGAGTAATACTTTCCAGAACCTTCTCAGCCAAGCAGAAGAAGTTTTTCTACAAGGAGAAGTTGACTTAATTATTTTCAGCACACAGGATTTAAAACTGAATTAGTCTACATCTCTGAACTTGTTTAGACTAAAGACTGATTTAGAAATACTTTTTTTTTTTTGCAGAAGGATCTTATTATCAAATATATGCTTTGCCATTATGTTCATGATGATTTTAGTTGCAGAAAGTCATAAAAGTTAAACACACCTATACATTTGCATTAAGTTTGAATGAGTTAATTTGACAATAGGAGGCGTTTTTAACATACCGGGCACTTTCTTGTTTGTGTTGGCTTTGGCACTCTTCCACTGTTCTTCCACTGAAACGACAAGTATATTAGTACGTTAGAAACCACACAATCACCAAACAGACAGAAAAAAAGTTTGTAATTTCCTACCGTTTCATTTGATAAATTTGTAACTTGGACTTTCATATCTTGCCGTAGCTTTTCACATGGGTTGGGCTCATGTACGACTGCTGAACATATGAACACAGCCCTCGTCATCATCATCACCAACACCACCAGGAATGTGAAAGGCTTAATTTCAAAGGTCCACATTTCTCTCTTGTCTTTGAAGGAGACGCAGCTCTATTTGTCAGCGTGTGAAGAAAAGATGACTTTCTACCTTCAACTGTTGCTTATATTGGCATCTCATTCTGACACCATGACCACAGACACGTCAGTGAGGGCGGGGGGGTGGAGGAGAGGATGAGGTGTAATCTATTTGATCAGTCTTTCAATGAATTTCTTCCACTTAATACAGGAACTCAAACTTTGAAATTAGTCTTTAACTTGGAAAAACACCCAGCCAGACTGTCACATTATATTTATATCTTATGGGTTAAAAAAAACAAACATTTTTTTAATAAGTGCATTCTCACGGTTAGGGTGAAAATAAGATCATTTTTTTACATCAAGTTTTTCCACTTATTAAACAGCTTTATCTAATAAAGTGATATTGTTAGTTTAAACATCACTAAAAGTAACATGTTTTTACTGTGTAACATGTTGAAATGACTGACGTGTGTACACGACAACAAAAAGATTCACGTCACCTTCAGTTTTAGCTTTAGTTTTGAGTCCCAAACAGCTGATCTTTGTTGTTTTTATAGAATACGGACATGCTATGTTGCTGTCAGAATACTAAAAGAAAAAGTCAATCAGGAAAACAGTCTGCAGAGCGTTGTGCATTTACAACCCCAGTTCTGAAAAGGTTTGGTCGTCCTGTAAAATGTAAAACAACTGAAAGCAGTCATTTGAAAATCTCATAAACCCATATTTTCTTCACAATAGAACAAAGTGAACAGCACGTTTAAAAACTAAACTACTTTTTTAAAAGGAAGAAAATGGTAACTTAGATTTTGATAGCAGGAGCATGTTTAAAATAAAATGTATTTTTTTTTGTTTTATTGGTTTCTAAAAGTAAGTTTTAAATCAATTGTAAATCAATGTATGAGTCAACCAAGCAAAATAAACAGATTTAAAACATAAAAGTTAAAAATACTTGGATATGCTCGATTTGTTTAGTTTACTTGTTCAGAGGTTGTGAAAATATTAATTTATTGTTGGTATATACAAATGACAAAAACGAGTCCAGCTGAATAATTAAAAATATAACTCAGTTAATTTTTTATTTTCAAAAGTTTGTAACTATTCACTTTAATCTCATATTATTTTGATAAGGTGTTTTGGGGAAAGGTGGGGGAGTAGTGAGGTAATTGGGAATGGGAGGGTGCAAAGCTGCATGGCTTGGAAGTAAAAAAATGAAGGCTTTGAGGAAAATAGGTTTGGAACCACTGGTTTACATTATTCAGTGTTTCCCCTACTATTATCAGACAAAATATTATGTGATCAAACAAATTAAAAAACTTTTTTTTCTTGGAAACTATAGATGCCATGTCCTCCATACTAAAGAGAAGAGGAACCATTCATCCTGTAGTCAGCGCACAGTTCAAAAGCCTGCCTCTCTGATGGTATGGGGGTGTATTTGTGCCTCTGGCATGGGCATCACTGCAGAAAAGTATGTACAGGTTTTAGAACAACATATCCTGAAAGGAAAACTCCAAGAAAAGCCACTAAACAACAAGAATCTTATACCAGGCAATAAAGGGACAACATTCTCCAAAAACTTCAGCCGCTGCTTTCTAGATGCTTACAGGCTGTTGGTAAATAAAGAGGTGATGTTTCACAGATTCTCCTGTCTCAACAACTTGTCCAACTTTTATTTATTCAAGGTTGTAGATTATTAACTAAAATGATCAGTACAAGATCTGAAATCTTTTATTTTGGAACCAATAAGTAAGTCGGAAGTAAGTAAATAAGTGAATCATTATGAAAACGTAGACTTACTTTGAAGCAATATCATAATACGATCTAACACATGCACCTTTTCACGATGCTTTTTCACTTCTGGTGCACTTTTAAAACCACAATCTGATAATAGTTTCAGTTTGAGGTACGAGCTCCACCTTGAGGTAATTTAAGCATCCTGGAGAATCGGCATCAGCTCCTGTCTTTAAAAAAGAAATATGACACATTGTGGAGCAATTAGTGATCATTCATTTGTGTATTTAAATAGTTGTAATTTTCACTTTCAATACGTTTTTTTTATTTTTCCTAAAAGCATGTGATAATACTAAAACAAATCAACATTTTGACTGAAAATGCAACGTTTTGGAGTCCAAATCATGTTTGAAATAGTGTTAAGTATCAGAATTTATTACTAGATGATTCATTCTTGCTTCAAAACTAAGACAAAAATACTAACTGCTTCAATGTGAATTATTTAGGTACAAAACAACCAAACGGAGTGTGATAAGTAGGCTATGCTTGATCTAATTATCAAGAATAAAAACTTGAGCTGTTTACTGTTCTGTATTATTCAGGTGTTTTAACATAATGAGACATAAGTTAGAATTGAATATTAACATTTGTTGCTGTCCAAGTATCTTTTTGTTCATTTTAATTAAAATTTACTTCTTTTTAAGATTTGGCAAAAACTAGCTAAGTTTATTTTCATTTAAAAAAAATCTTATTCTGATGTAAAAATCCTTTCAAATGAATGATGTTCTTTTGTTTAACCACAGATGAAGTCGTATCATGTTTATAATTGAATAATACATAAAACATGCATAAGTTTGTAATAAAAAGTGGTTTCCATAAAAACAGATCAAATTTACAAATAAAGTTCAATAGGGTCAAATTAGTTTGTGCCATATCTAACTGAGACAGAGATATCTATTATAGTAGCACCTATACACACTTTTTTACTTTTAGTCATATCCACATTTTACAGCATAAAAGATTCATATATTTTTCTATACTTAAAATATAAAACATCCTACAAAAGCAACATTTAATTTGTTCTGGCTGTTGTATTTTCTGACGTGAAAAATTTACTTCAAAATCCCCTTATAAAAAAAATCTTAGCCACTATCATTTCCCACTAAATTAAAATAACGTTATAAAAATTAGCTCATATCTGAATGTATAACACTGAACTTGTATAGCCTGTTTGCATTGTTCACAGTTTTTTTAGCTTTCAAAAAAAGTTATTCAAATAAAACAGATGTCTTGCAGAAAACGTCTGCTGTGATCATGTTTTACTTCACATTTTGCCACATTTGGTCTGTTTGGTAATCAGATTCATTGTTTAGTCGTCATTTATGTACCAATGAACACTGAAACACATGAAATGAGTATTAAATAGTAAAGTATGAAATAAAAAAACTTTGACAAAGCAGTGTGGTTTGATTATATGCTACAATGGTCTGCCGTACCGTTCTGCTCCACTTTCCGCGGGTAAGGTTTTTCCTCCTTCAGCCTGAACCAATCAGAAGCGCGGACCCTCTGAAGCGACCAGCCAATAGGAACACTCACATGATGGAGTCGAGGTGCGCCATTTTACCGCGTCCACAGCTATCCGGCAAGATGGTCCCTGTGCTTTGTCTCTTCTGACTGGAGTTTATTTCGGTTTTCACTCCTTCATTTTGCTTGTAGAGCATCGAACAGTCGGCACATTGTGTTGAAGTGGGTTTCTTGTCATAAAAAACTACTTCATCTCTGTCTGTCTGGAAATGACGACGGTGAAAAGCTGGTAGGAACATTGTTTATACTGTTTGTTTTTCGCATTGATGAACGTTATCTTTGCTAGCAGCAAGCTAGGCGAAACGAGACAGCTTTTAGCCTCGCAGCCGGCAATGTTGAAGCTCGATCACATACATATTCAAATGTTTACATGCGAGTCCTGAAATTATAATTAAATATAGAGAGAACATCTTGATATGAATAATTAATGTAAATGCATGTATTTTTGTTGTATTGTTTGAAGCTAAATGTTGCAAAGCTACCTTGGATGCTATAAGGCTTCAGTCCGCGCCATCCTGTATGATGCTCGCTGGTTCGTGCCAAGGAAAAAGGAAGTGGAGGCCCGCATGCATTGGTGCAAGCCCATGCAGTGGACTACATGCACAGCCAGGGTTGCAGGGTTGCCAGGCTAAAGTGGATTCAGTAAAATTTAGCATTGAAGCGTAAACCGATTGCCAAGCTCATAATGTTAGTATGCAGCCACTAGACATCTCTGACGGTCAAGAGTTTCTGTGTTGTCAAAAACTAGGCAAAGCTTTGTTGGATGAGCTCCATGGATGAAGATGCAAACAATTCTTGGTGTGAACTGATGCTAAATATTTGATAAAAATTCTGTCAGAACAGCAGTGATATTTTAAATCCCTGACCCTTTATACTGAGAATAGTTATTTGCAAAGCAATCAATGTCCCTGACAAAAATACACATGACAGTCATAAGATATTGTGTTAAAACCTTAAATGCACCTTTAGTGTCCAAATTATAATTGGAACATAAAGTCCTTATGATCTTGATGGTAAAACTTATGTTTTGATAATGCCCTGAACCTAAAGTTTTCTTTGAATGCAATAACGAGCAGTGTATAGATGGGTAGGTACTTTATTATTGACCCCCTGAGGAAAATTGTTTTGTCACAAATGCAGGACAAGAACAACTTGTGCAAGAAATAATGCAGAAGGTTGCAGAAATAAAATACACATGATATAAAAATTGTCATTCTCATTTCTGAAGGAATAACAGCTGCAGATCTATCTCAGTGTTTTGTTTTATTTCACTTACTAATTATTCCTTTATGCCAAGTTTCACATGCAGTCTTGAAATGTTTGGCATTATCTGGATCTCAATTATTATGGAAGGATAAATGAAATAGAATTTGGAGAAACATCTGTTTATTCAGTTTTCTAAATGATTACAATTGGGGAACAAAAGCTTAAACATGCAGACTGATGTTTATGTAAAAAAAATTGTATAAATGAGAAACACATTGTAAAACATTTTGCAAACTATAAAATATAAAAGTGTAAATCGGTTTATCCCAGTGTTTGCTATATGCTGTTTGACAGTCCAAAGATAGGCTTCCCTGAAAGAAAAAATAACTTTTGTTTTACTCCTATTGGAAACATAGTTTTACCAAATAATTGTGTTTTATTGAAGAAGATTTGAACCCTGTATTGACCATAAATATATTAGAAAACACTTTTTTGTGTTTGTATGCAGTTTTATTGGTTTGGGGAATTCAGACAATAAAATCATGACCACTGTCAATAGATGTTAAAAATAGTCTGAAAAATTACTGAAACATCTGAAAATTTCAGTTAGGAAAAATTGTGACTTTGGTGCTGGAACCCTGTGTAATTACACACACGTTCAATACATAATATGTTTAGGTAACTTTTTATATGCCAATTGAAAAACATTTCAAGCATTTGAAGTTTCTTTTTATTTTTTTGTGTTGCTTTGTCGTACATTGAAGAATACTGACAGTAGTCAAGTAAAATTTACAACAACTACGTGAGATAAAATGTCAGATAAAACAAATTTTCTCGACTGCATAAAAAAAATCATTTATTATATTCTCGAAAACCTTAGAATTTTTCAAATGTTTTTGAATAATTCCGATTTAAGAATGAGGCAGACTATGCATAAGTGGTAGAAAATCTTAAGGTAAAGACAGTTGTTTTTATACTTTAAGGTATTGTAGAGCAGACAATAAGCTGTTTTGATTTGATATTCTGATACTACGTGTACTACGTGTGTGTGTGTGGAGGACAGGTGATTATCACTTAATTCTCAGCTTAATAAAAAAAAAACAACAGCATTTGCAGTTTCAAAAGTTTTACCAGAAGACAGAGTTTGGCTGATGAGTGAAATATAAGTGTATTGCCATACCCTCTAATTTGCCTGCACAATGGATACATTTACCACTTTGTACATTCAGAAAATCAAATGTCTAATGTTCCTGCAGGTAACATGAGTCTGGCTTTTTCTGATTCACGTTTGGACCAAATGGGAGAGAAGGAAGAGGAGGTAAGTATGTCGCCTCATTGGAAGTTGATATTTTCAAGCCTCAGTTTGACATATTTTCCTTTTTCCGTATAATGTTAGAATAAATCCTTGTTCTTTTCCAGCCAGGGAGCTCAACAGAAAGCATAAGACCTTCTTCTTCTCGGAACAGGAGGTGAGATGTTATATCTAATGCGGAGCTATGTCATTTAGTTTTCAAATGTTGCAGTCCCACTTTCAGAGTAATAAAGTCATGTGTCAACTCATTTTAGGAAGCTAACCACTGTAATGAGGCAAACAGAACAGAATGAATCTGATGCCTCAGTGGACAGTGAAAATGAAGCCGCCACTTCTGACAGTAATGCAGGCAGTGGATCTAAAGGTAGGTTCCAATAGACATGTGTTGTGACTATTAGATTTAGTGTAGGTATTTTCTGTTGCTGTAATAAAGCCTGATTTTTTTTGTGTTGTTGCTGTTTAACTTCGTAGGCACTTTAGTGATGAGACCAACTGGAAATGAAAATAAAGGTGCCATGAAGCTCAGAGTGGATTTCAAACAAAAAAAACCAGGTAAACCTTTCTTTGATTAAAAAAATGGTCATAATGCAGAAATGTTAGAGCTATAGTTGGTAATTCTGTTCAGAAATACTTTTTGTTATACTGGATGAAATGGTCCTTCCAATCTGCTATGGGGAGATTTGATATCTTCATGAAATATGTCACGTTGTCTCCTGTGCTTTGCTGAGTCTTGGTCAGATGTGTATTCTAGTTTGGGGTGGGGGCGTGGATTTGAACTGAGCATTGATAGGAGGGGGAGAAGGGGTTGAGCTTAGAGGAGCTGCCTCTTTCAACTCTTGGTAGCGCTGCAAAATTACCAACCTTAGCTTTAATGATCACAAACGAGGCTACATTAAATGTTATACTATATAATCTGGAGCATCTATAGGAAAAAGGTTTGGGGTAAAAGGATAAAAGTAGAAATTGTTTTATTTATTGCAGATGATACTCTGCAGAAGAAGGTTAACTGCACTGCATGTGGAAAGCAAGTGAACCAGTTCCAGCGTAACTCTGTGTATGAGCATCCCGCAC
Source organism: Millerichthys robustus (assembly GCA_034783495.1). NCBI lineage: Eukaryota > Metazoa > Chordata > Actinopteri > Cyprinodontiformes > Rivulidae > Millerichthys > Millerichthys robustus. The sequence continues at coordinate 9,343,314 of JAVKLF010000161.1, read as the reverse complement.
TCAAAGTACTTATTTGCAAGGTAGGAACTTTCAAATACGCATTAAACATGTTTTCATAACCTCAGCTTTGATATTTTCATTATTTTTTTCTGTATTTGTAGAGATCACTGTATGATTCTTATTTTCTAGTCATGCTTCAAGTACTACACGAGCGATGATATCAGCAGAGATTCCGATGGGATGGACGAACAATGCAGGTACAGAATATTACCAGGGAAGCACTAAAGTTACAGTTGTATTAAAACCATATTTACAGTAAGATATGTTTTAAATTTAAAGACTGGTTGACATGGGTGTGTCCTGTCCTGGTCTACAAGGGCCAATATCCTGAATGTTTTAGAGGTTTCTCAGCTTCAACACATCTAATATTATGAATGATGATTAACAGGCTTCTGCAGAATTTACTCACTGATACAGGTGTGTTGGAGCAGGGAAACGTAAAACCTGCAGGATGGTGGCCCTCAAGGACCAGGATTGGACAGCCCTGGGCTGAAGGATTCAAAAGAGTTGTTTATTCCTTGTAAACTGTGGTTTGATTAAGTTGTTTATTACATGGTAGTGATTTATTTAAATGATTAATAGAAGCAACGTTTAACGTTTTGCTAATTTTTGTTTTGCAAATAGTTCTGAAATCTGTCTGTCTTCAAGTATGTATTGCAGAAAGGCAATAATGTGTGTAATGATAATGCAATACATAGTATTGTACAATAGGAAAGTACAGTTTTAACTTGAAGCCCTGTGCGTGTTTATTTGATGGTAGTGTTTGCATTAAGTTTGATTAACTTTTGGAGTCACTCTATTTCAAGATGGCCACAGAAATCAATCAACGTTAACCAACATAAAAATATGTACTTTGCGTACATTTACAGAATTTGAGCTACAACTTGTTCTGGTAGTAGAAGCAAATCATCCTCAACATGTACTTCAAGGACTAACAGATCATGCAGAATCTTGCAATAATGAATGTTAGCTCTTTGGTGTAGCTCAACGTTTTTTCTTCTGCAGGTGGTGTGCTGAAGGTGGGAAGCTTATTTGCTGCGATTACTGCAACAACGCCTTCTGCAAAAAGTGCATTCTGCGCAACCTGGGCAGAAAGGAGCTGTCGAGCATTACTGATGAGAACTCAAAGTGGCATTGCTACGTGTGCCGGTCAGAGCCTCTCCAGGATCTGGTCTCCAAATGCCTCCGTATCCTACAGAAACAAGAAGATGTGGAACTTAAACTGCAAAAGTCAGAGAAAACAGAACGTGAAAAGAAGCAGGACAAGAGCAAATTAGCAAAAGAGCACAAAGCTGTAGCCAATGGAAAAGAACATGTTGAAGGCTCAGGAACCATGACTTTCTCATATAAAAACCTGCAGGTACCCAAAGAACTTATAAAGAAAGCAAAGAAGCTTGTTGAAACTACAACCGGTTTGAACCACACCTTCATCCAGTTCATCCAACAGGCGACTGATGACCAGGCAGATAAGTCCATCAGGTACCGACATTTGAAGGCCTTCAAGGCAGTGCTTTCAGATTTGCAAAAAGCTCACAACGCGTTGGAGGAAGCTTTAAAGCCTGAATTCAGACACATGGAGTTGCAGAACGGTACTGAAGAGCAACATGTGACAAAGACTGCAGGTGTTGTTGAACCAGCAGAACATGATCGTGTGGATGGTGTTGCAGATTCAGAGCTGGAAACTGATGCAGCTAAAGACAAAGAACAAAAAGTTGAAGCAGACTCGATTTGTGAGGCACAAGCAACTGAAATGATTGTCAAAGAGTTGCCCAATAATAAAGATTTAGTTTCTAAAAAAGTAACTAAGAAGACAGTCACAAAGCTGCCTACTGAAACTGATTTATGTTTTGAAGCTGAAGCAATGGAGGAAAATGTCAAAGAGCAGGTTGATGAACCCAATGTGGATTTTAATGCAGAAGCAATGGAAGAGGATATCAAAGAGCTGCCTAGTGAAACAGTTTTATTGAGCAAAATGGAAATGATAGAAGATGATATTGAGAATCAGGATAACCAGCAAGACATTACTGACAATGAAGTTTCCAGTCAGACTGAAATACAGGACCACCAGCCAGAAACTGATGCAAGCACAAGAATAATTAAAACCGAGGTTTGTGACGAAGGACTACTGTCGGCTGGGGAAATGTCTTTAGATCATGACATCATGTCAGTACCTCCTTCAGTTCCTGAGGAGCTTTTTCAGATGGTGGAGAGCCTCGCAGATTCTTCCATGCTCTCGCAGACTGACAACAGTTCAGTCAAAGATGCAAATACAGTGTCAAATGAAAACTCAACAGAGTCTCAGCACCCTCAGCCAAAAGTAAAGAATCTGATAGTCAAACTGACCCCAGTCCCAGTTGTGAAAAGCTGTGAGTCAAGGTCTTCTAGGTCCAAAAACAAAGAAAAAGATGCAGAGTCGACACACAAAAGTCTAGAACATTCTGAGGACAAGAAAAGTTATGCCTCTAGTTCTGAAGACAGGACTGAAAACCCACCACCCACCCGCCGTTCTGCTAGAGTTAAAACCACTCCTTTAAGGAAGCAGGCAGAGAAACGGAGCAAGAAAGAGTCCTCAGAATCAGAGGAAGACAAGAAGGACAGGTCCAAATCCTCCAAGAAATCCAGTAGAACTAAAAACGAAAATGGGAAATTGAGTAAACGGGCAGAGAATCAAAGCAAGAAAGAGTCCTCTGAGTCTGAATCAGAGGAGGACAGGAAGGACAAGTCCAAATCGTCCAAGAAATCCAGTAAAACCAAAAAAGAGGATGTGAAATCAGGTAAGCAGGCAGACAAGCAGAGCAAGAAAGAGTCGTCGGAGTCAGAATCAGAAGATGACAAGAAAAGGGTCAAACCATCCAAGAAATCCAGTGACGCCAAAAAAGAGGATGTGAAAAAGACCAAGACTTCAGAGAACATAATGGAAGACTCTGACTCAGATGAAGTCCCTCCTGTATTGTTGGAGAAAACTGCATCAGGCAACAGCACTGATGAGGAACAGGAATGCACAACAGCCAAAAAACATTTGTTGAAATCAAATGCATCCGCAAAGGACACGGAGAAATCATCCAAACGCAAAAGAAAATCGGAAAGCTCAGATTCTGACGAAGGCAAAAAGAAAGGGACAATGTCGAAGAAGAAGAAGAAGAAACAAGACGGTTCAGTTTCTTCTGATTCAGACTCTGAACAGGAGAAGGACACAAAGAGTAAAGCAGCAACCGCAAGGAGAAGATCTAGCCGTGCCAAAAAGCAAAATGACACAAAGGACGAACAACAGAGCTCACCTGAAAAGAAGGTTATTCGGAAACGGTCATATGAAAAGAAGCACAGAGAAAAGGGTAACAAAGCAGCGTCCAAACTGCAGTTCTCCTCTAGCGAGGATGAGGAAGAGGAGCAGGATGATGGAAACTCTGGAGAAGACAGCGATGAGCAGAAGATCAGGCCCATTGTGGATGATACTGTAATTGGAGGCAGTGGAGCTTTCCATCAGTCCTCAGGTAAAGTGGTCCAACTTGGAAACCCAAGCATAAAAAAAGTTGTTTTATGATTGTAAATAAAGCAGAGACAACTTTACTGGTTGGTCAGAATGCAGCAGGATTACAATCCACCAATTGTAGAAATTACAATGATAGTTTAGTTTAAGATTTGTTGGAAAGCAGATTTAACAAATATCTTTTCGGATATATTGCTTTGACTTTATTGCTTATTAAACTGCACGTGTCTCCTCCTGTTGCACAGGAGATGAAGTGGAGACTAATGAGGCTGAAGCTCAGATTTGTGAAGATGACGATGATGACCCTGAGAACAGGTACTCAACAAAATATCATATAAGCTTCTAACTGTGGGTACAGACAGCAAGAGAGCTGGCATGAAATTATACTGACCACTTAAGTGGTCTCGTAAAGTAAAGCTGACCAAGACTTTGTGGAATAAGGTGTAACTTGAATCCACGTAATGTTTAAATCAAAATTTTTTTTCACAAGCTATAATTCTCCCAAAATCAGAGACAGAAAAACAAACCACATTTGCTAATGGGGAGGATTTACATTTTGGATTTATGATTAACGAAAGCTTTTCTGCATTTTCTTAAGAAAAACAGTTGCTTTCATTTAAAAGATTTTTTTAGACAGTCTTCTTTATTTAATGTTAATTCTACTGAAGTGTTTGGATAAAGGGCCACGGTGTCCTTGTATTTAATTGCATATTTGAATGAAATTCTGACCAGATACATAATGGCTTAAAATGCATAGGTTGTCGTTATTCAGTAAGCATAAAAGCATCTGCCGAACTCCCATTGTGAAATGACAGTAGCAGTTAAGAAAATAAACCTGAATAACTTGGTTTTTCATGTAATTTTCCGTTTATTGAAAATTCTGTTTCATGTTTTTTCTGCATTTAATGGTAACCTTTCTTGTTTTGCCTGTTTGTGTTTTTTCTCATTTCACTAAAGGATTGCTAAAAAAATGCTTCTTGCCCAAATAAAATCCAACTACTCTTCAGGAGCAGAAAGCTCCTCTGATAACGAAGAGACAGAAAAGGAAGAGAAGTCCTTTGTGAAAATTCAAGAAAAAGACGAGGAGGAGGAGGAGGAGGAAGACGACCAAGGTTGAATATTGAATAAATACATTGTTTTAAAAGAGCTCTCTTTCTTTTTACTTTGTTGGGTCTCAACTTGTTTATTTTTTTTTTGTTTCTCCTAAAAGATGAAGAAGATACAGAAGACTCCGGTTCAGATGTTGAAGTGAAGAAGAGCAGCAGGCGACACAAACTGCTTCGTCATAAACTCTCCCTGAGTGAAGGTGAATCTGGAGACGAGAAGTCTGCTAGCAAAGAGAAGAACAAGGGGAGCAAGAAGAAGTCTGGGCAGAAAGGTCAGTTAAAATAATTGTTGTTGTTAATATTATTGCTTTCCTAATATAGTCACTTTTAATTGAACATAAGCTGTTGTTTTGTTTTATCATTAGGAAGTGATGACTCTGCGGACTCAGACTTTGAAAAATCAGAGTCTGATTCTGAGTCGGGGGTGAGCGAGGAACTCAGTGAATCTGAGAATGACGGCAAGCGTCGAAACACTAGGTGAGAAGAGAAAACTCAACCTAAGCTGAGGGGGTCATTTATTTTGGCTGTAGATGGATCTGAAATGATGTTTTTTTGTTTGTAGAGCTTCAAAGAAAAAGGAAGACGAAAAACGAAGTTACAAGAAGCAGAAAAAGAAGCGACGCAGGATTAAAGTTCAGGACGACTCCTCCAGCAACGAGAAGGTGTTTTAAATGCTGCTCGCTTGGTTGCTTTCCCTGAAATATTCCAGCGCTTGATTTACGTGTTTTTTTTTTTTAGTTTACCTGTATGAGGTTTACTACTCCAGTCATGTATGGCATCTAAAATGTTATTTGAACTTCCCCCTGAAGTGTGCTTATCAGTATTGCCGAGGATTTCTCTGCTACTGTGAAATAAAGTTGGAAATGGAAAGCATTTCCTAACCCTCTGGGTTAAAGATCAGAGAGCTGAATTTAATGTTCATTTCCACAGAGCGGAGCGGAAGAAGAAGGAGAAGAAGAAGAAGAAGATGGTGATGACCAAGATGGGGAAGGGCGCAAAGGCCGAAAAAAGATCCGCAAAATCCTAAAGGACGACAATCTGCGAACGGAGACGAGAGACGCTCTGAAAGAAGAGGAGGACAGGAGGAAACGTATCGCTGAGAGGGAGGCTCTCAGGCAGAAACTTCGAGAGGTAAACACAAAGTGTTTATTTAATAAACAGAAATAGCTCTTAATGTCTTTAACTGTCAGGTTGTGTTTTTTTGTTACCGCTTGTTAGATGATCTGTGTAAAATTCTAAAAAAATCTCTTAATACAGGAAGATGATAGTTGTTATTTATGTTTTTTTAATTGCATATGAAAATACATATTTCTGAGCTATAGGATATATAGAAACACTTAAAAGGTTTGTTTCTAACACAACAAAGGTCCAAATTATTTTTTTACATGGTGTGTAAGAAAAAAAAAACTAGAAGCAGCATCTTGTACCTCTTTTCACAAATGTACCATAGAATTAGTCTCACATGTGCTGAAAACCATCAAACCAGCCTATAGCTATTTTCTACAAAACTTGTTTTACACAAATTTTGTAGAATTGTTTTTGACTGTGGGGTTCTGTGGAAAAGTTACGCACATTTAATATCTTACCTGTTGTAGATGTTTCTGTTAAAGAACCTCATTTTGGAAATAATAATTGATTTGATAAATTATTTCTGATTAGATTGACAAACTAACCACTATTCAGAACAGACCACAAACTAAAGTGATATTTTGCCTTTTTAAAATGACTCCAGTCTCAAATATTGCTTAGCAGATTATGAGAAAACTATTGATTAAACCTTTACTTTGCTGTCAGTTTGGTTCTGCTCATACAAGAGTATTTGAATATGATCTTGTAGTTAATTTGCTGTAGCGCCTTCGGTTCAGTCGGAGACACTTTCATAGTTTGGCTTGTCCTGCAAGTCATAGTCAGGTGTGAAGAGGTGTTCTCCAGTCTGGAAAAGACAGTAATTGTTCATAACCTTTCTACAGAACCCCATTTTGAACATTTTAAACCATTGCTTTCAACACTTTTTTGGATTGTATTAATTTTGCTTTGAAATAATACAAACACTGAGCTCCATGTCAAATTGTCTTTAGGTGATTGTTGTGGAGGAAGCATCCCAGGTGACGTGTCCCATCACCACCAAGCTGGTGCTGGATGAAGATGAAGAGACCAAAGAGGCGGTGGTGCAGGTGCACAGGAACCTTGTCACGAAGCTCAAACCTCACCAGGTCGATGGTAAGTAAACACGGTGGAGAACAAAAAGAGAAGCCAAAAATGTTTCAGACTGCACCCAGTTTTTTGTGTCTCATTTTGTTTCAGGGGTTCAGTTTATGTGGGACTGCTGCTGTGAATCTGTAAAAAAGATTCAGAAGTCTGCGGGTTCTGGCTGCATCCTGGCCCACTGCATGGGTCTGGGAAAAACTCTGCAGGTAGGAAATGGTGATATGGCAACTTTTTAATTCTGTTGTTTGCGTTTTAAGTTTCTACTGAATCCATCATAATGGTGTTGTTTGGCCTCAAAAATGTAAATCAACCTAAAGGGGAGAAAAAAGCTGCAATGTCCATAAATGCGACTGTTGTAGCTCAACATTGTGTTTTGGTGAAAGTGAACCTTCAGGTTACCAGGTCCAGCTTAGTGAGCTACACCAGTTTAACTGAACACACCTAAAGGGTCTCAGGTGTCTGTATTTAACTGTTAGCGGTTCTCATTTCGTCCTGAAGGTGGTGACATTCCTCCACACGTTGCTTCTTTGTGAGAAGCTGGACTTCAGCACAGCTCTAGTGGTTTGTCCCCTCAACACAGTCCTTAACTGGCTCAATGAGTTTGAGAAATGGCAGGAAGGATTAAAGGACGAGGAGAGTTTAGAGGTAAGGAATTGTTCTGTGGATGTTTGCTTCTTTATTTGACACCAGTGTGGCGCTCAACATTTTGGTTTGTGGTGTCATTAACAGGTGACGGAGCTGGCTACTGTGAAGAGGCCACAGGAGCGAGCATACGCCCTCAACAGCTGGCAAGAGTCTGGCGGTGTTATGATCATGGGTTACGAGATGTATCGAAATTTGACGCAGGGTCGGAACATCAAAAGCAAGAAGCTGAAAGAGGCGTTTCAGAAAACACTCGTAGATCCAGGTACAGTTTTGATAAAGTGAAGGAAAAAAAAACATTTTCTGATATCTAGAGTAGGGGTGATTGATAGTGGTGATATAATTGTACGGATTTCAGTCATTTTGAACACGTCCAGGACGGAATTCCTTCAATTTTAAAACCAATCACTTTAAGCTAAAGCAAGCTTAAAATCCACTGTCACAGTACATCCATCCATCTTCTACCGCTTATCCGGGGTCGGGTCGCGGGGGTAGCAGCTTCACAAGGGAGGCCCAGACTTCCC
>JAVKLF010000161.1:9321222-9335261 GCA_034783495.1 Millerichthys robustus | reverse complement strand
TCTCCCGCTCCCTTCTTCCCTCATTTGTGAACAAGATCCCAAGATACTTGAACTCCTCCACTTGAGGCAGGACACCCGCCCTGACCCAGAGAAGGCACTCTACCCTTTTCCGGTTCAAGACCATGGCCTGAGATTTGGAGGCACTGATCCCCATCCCGGCCGCTTGTCACAGTACAAGAAATTTAATATACTTTTATTTATTAATTTGATTCATAGAAAACTGCTTTTTTATATTAGGCTGAAATATGTTTTTGTTGCTGTTGGCAGCGTATTTTATTTTAAATTTTTTAATCTTTCTGGCCTGTTTGAAACTAACTCTGTTGATTCTTTCAGGTCCAGACTTGGTGATCTGTGATGAAGGTCACATCCTGAAGAATGAAGCTTCAGCTGTTTCCAAAGCAATGAATTCCATCAGGACAAGGAGGAGGATTGTGCTGACTGGAACACCTCTACAAAACAATCTTATTGAATGTGAGACGTCCTAGTTCCTCTGATGGACATGACTACATGCAGACTATTATCTGATTTAAATAGCAGATATTACGTGTGTGGATGTCAACTCAAATGCGTAATCTTGGTCTCCTCATTACAGACCACTGCATGGTGAACTTCATCAAGGAAAACCTTCTTGGGTCGGTTAAGGAGTTCAGAAATCGTTTCATTAATCCAATTCAGAACGGCCAGTGTGCTGACTCCACCCTACACGATGTCCGCATCATGAAGAAGAGGGCTCACATTCTTTATGAGATGCTCGCTGGCTGTGTCCAGGTAAAAATCTTCTTGTTCACTTCCTTTCTTTTTGCCTCCTGAAGTAATATTTTGTTTTTGCTCTCATTCAGAGAAAAGACTACACAGCACTCACCAAGTTCCTTCCTCCCAAACATGAGTATGTGGTATCAATCAGAATGACTCCGCTCCAGTGTAAACTCTACAGACACTACATTGAACACTTTACAGGTGAGAATCATGTTTGAGTCTGAATGTACAGCTGGCTTTCTTGTGTGTGTCTGTGTGAAAAGCAACGGGGCCTCCAGGGGCCACCAGTGAGGATTTTCCAATGTCAGTTCTGATTGTCTAGTCACCAATTCGGCCAACTATTGAATTAAAACAAAACTTGGTGGTAGTAGTCCAGGACTGGGCTGAATCCTGACGAAGACCTGTTTCTAATAAAAGTGCTCTTGTTACCTGATGTCATTTTATCACAGAAGGTTTTCAGATAAATAGGCTTTTCTGGACTCTCACTTTTCTGTGATGCATTGTTAAGTAGTTTAGAGGACTTTCCTGTCAGAATATCGCCCAGGACACAAATGTGTGTGTGTGTGTGTAGAGTGGCAGCTGGCACTGTGCCGCAGGCAGGTTTTAAGCCCACTTTCCCACGTTTCTCCCTAATGAAGAGCTCTGGGAGAGCGGGAACAGAGAGGGTGTGGGGTAGCAGAGGGGGAGAGGTGGGGGCATAAAATAGGAGAGAAATCTGGAGGGAGTAGGGGCCAGAGGTTTTACACCAAAACCAAAAACAAAGAACAGGAGAGCTGGTATGTGGGGGAAGGACCTGCGGTATGTGCTGTGTCTCATTAGGCCAAGTTGTCCACAGTGCTGATGTTGTGACTGTGGACCGTCACAGTAGGTGTCTTCAGATTAAAGACCCTCAATCAGTGATCAGAGTGGGAACAGCTATGAATGTTCCCTTCTTCTGCTACTTACGTAAAATCAAACATAACCTTTGACCTTTTTTGAAAGGTGCATGAAGCACTTCAGCATCTGGCACTAACTTTGACAAGCAGCTGATTAAAAAGACTTAGAGGTCAAAATAGAACATTAAAAGTTTTTATTTAGATTCTGACTTTCTATCAAAAGAAAGAAATGCGCGTTTTTGTTTTACTTGAAATGAATCATAATAAAATGCTGATAGCTAAACATCGATGTTAAAGTTTCCTTACTTTGTAGTATCCAAAATCATCTATGTTTGAAGCGATTGAGAGCATGGTGTGCACACGTTCATCTTCCTGCTTATACATTTTCCCCTTGCGTGCAGGTGTGGGGAACGCTTTAGAAGGGGGCCGAGGCCGCGCGGGAACAAAACTCTTCCAGGATTTCCAGATGCTGAACAGAATCTGGACTCACCCTTGGTGCCTTCAGCTGGACTACATCAGTAAAGAAAACAGGGTAAGTCTGGGGAAGAAAAGACTAAACCACACTAGGAATACGTGAATACAAATCACACACGCAGTGGGAAAAACTGGGGTAATGTATTGCTGACAGATCAGACTACACGCTTATTGCTACTCCAGCAGAACTTCAGTCTTAAGGATCATTTGTGCCACCAATGATCCAGCTGTGGATCCCGTTTGGACGACCCACTGTATGTAACCGCACGTTCTCACACAAGTGTGTTCTGTTGCAGGGCTTCTTTGACGAAGACAGTATGGATGACTTCATTGCTTCAGAAACAGATGAGTCCTCTATGAGTTTGACCTCCGAGGACGAGAAGTCGAAAAAGTAAAGACTAATTAACTTTCTGCACTTTTACTGTTTCAACCTTAAATAACGGCACCTTGTTTTGGTTCTGTAACTCTGCCCGGCTTTTTCTTGCGTTCACTATTCTGCTTTTCCAACAGGAAAAAAAAGCAAGGTAAAGGGAAAAAGAAGAGATCTGATGACTCGGACAGTGATGATGTGGAGGTGATCAAGGAGTGGAACAGCAGCTCTCGTGGCAATAAAGGAGAGGGTCGAAACAGACCAGAGCCTGTGGAGGAACGTAAGTTTCTGTCTCAGTGCATTGCTGTTGTTTACGGTACAACAACCAGGTTGTTTGTGCAGCAGGAAGAAAGTAGCTACTGTTCATATCAACAATTAAACTGAAAAATTCTGACAAGTAAATTAAACAGACAACCAGTATGTTTAAACATTTACCAAACCAGAGTGACTCGTCATTAAAGGAGAGAAGAGTAAGAATAAAAACAAACTTGTGTAGCCTACAGTTGATGCTAAAAACTCATACAGAACACCAAAATTGAGCAAATAGACAGGAATTTACTGTATTATTTATATTTTATTATGTATTTGTTATTATTTATTATTATATGTATAGTATTTGAGTTTGCTCTGCTCAGAATTATTTCTCTTTGATGTCCTCCTCATTTGCATTTTACATGTTATTTTCATTTTTTGATACAGAATATTTGCCATCTAGCTTCAAATTCAAGTTCTGGATTCCTCAATCAAAACAGACTTGTTATCAGAGTGACCCTTGAAGGCATGTTTTCAGTGACCCTAACCTTCTGAATTCTAAGTTTTTGTGTCTCTGCCAGCTCGGGACTCAGCTCCTGCAAGTCCCCGCTCCGCTGACTGGCACAAGGAGTTTGTCACCGATGCTGACGCTGAAGTCCTGGAACACTCCGGAAAGATTACGTTCCTCTTTGAGATCCTGCGCATGGCAGAGGAAGTGGAAGATAAAGTGTACGTTTGTTCTTCGTGTACAAAAAATGTGCTTGACCGTTTCCTGTTTCAGTGTAGGGGTTTTGGTTGAGGAGTTTATCAGCGTTATGAACTTGTATCTGTAGTTTAGTTACATCAGTGTATCTTTTTCTTTTTTCTCAGGTTGGTGTTCAGTCAGTCTCTCATTTCTCTTGATTTGATTGAAGATTTCCTTGAGATGTCTTGCAAAATTGATGAGGAAGACAGCAAACCCTCTCCTTATAAAGGTATATGAAAACTTTGTGACATACTCTTTCAAGATCTTCTCCCCACACACTTTGTCAGGTTTTTGCACTGTTTTGTTTTAAAATAATGTGTCTTTTCATAAAGATGCAATCCACATGTGACATGTATTCTTTTCCTACATGTGCTGTATTATCCCTAAACACACAGGCGCGCGTGCACACACACACACACACATATAGCTGCTGTTGTAAGGTCATGTTCCTAATTAAACTCCAGCAGCTGTTTTTGCTTTCATTTTGAAAATGATTAGACCTTGACTTTTTATTCCACCAAAAAATGTTTGCTCAAGGGTTTGTAATTTGTAATGAAAAGATCACAGTGCCGTAATTGGAAACATACTGAAATGTTGGTTATGAAGGCTGGTTGGCCATGTTGAATGCTAAACACGGCTGGCTGCGAACCAACACAACCATCTATTTGTTGACTGATAATATCCAAAACAAAATGTTTTCTTGAGAAGAAAAAGATGTGGTTGACGGCGACTTGTGTGGTTAACAATTGAACTTGGATGGCGAAGGGCTGTAAAAGCAAATGTCTTCTTTGATCTTCTTTTTAAAAAAATCTAAGGTGAAGGCAAATGGTTCAGGAACATTGACTATTATCGTCTGGATGGTTCCACCAATGCTCCCACCAGGAAGAAATGGGCTGAAGAGTTCAATGATACAAGTAACACAAGGTACGGTGCTTTCAACAAATTAAATGAAAAACAAAAAATACCAAACTGTCAAATCTTATTGAAAAAAGTCAAAATGAAAATGCTTTCAAAAAAAGACAATTTGAAGCAAAAATAATTCCTATTCAATATCCTTAACTGTTCCTTCCTGTCTCCCACAGGGGTCGTTTGTTCCTCATATCAACACGAGCTGGGTCCCTCGGCATCAATCTGGTGGCTGCCAATCGAGTCATCATCTTTGACGCCTCTTGGAACCCCTCGTACGACATTCAGAGTATCTTCAGAGTTTATCGCTTCGGTCAAGTCAAACCGGTCTACGTCTACAGGTTACTTGCCCAGGTGAGCTGTTGGCCAAACTGAATTTTGGCTGTGAACGGAAAATTGTAATAAAACTATTTTGAGTCTGATCTATTGCCCAACAAGTTCTAGTTCTGTCCTATTATTTAATTGTTTCAATATTTTTCTTTCTTTCAGGGCACAATGGAGGAGAAGATTTATGAGCGGCAGGTGACCAAGCAGTCTTTGTCATTCCGGGTTGTGGACCAGCAGCAGATCGAGAGGCACTTTACCATGAACGAGCTGGCTGAACTTTACACCTTTGAACCAGACACGCTGGATGATCCATCAGAGAAGAAGAGCAAAAAAGCCACACCTGTACTCCCCAAGGTCTGCATAATTCATGTTTTATTGATGCGATAGGCATCGTTTTGGAAATTGTATTTGATATAATCAGTCATGTTTTGACAGCTCACTAACTAGGGCTCATGGTTTTGTTAGACCGACCTATAAAAAATGCTTATGTGAAACCTAAAAATCGGTCAGTTTTTTATTATTATTTTTTTAATGGCACTTTTTCTTTTTCAAACTTGCAGAGATTAAAATGTTCCCTCTTTTGATGTTTAGGACCTAAATTATGAAGTGTTACTAAATTGTTACTTGTGAGCTGTTGTCCTTTTTTCATTCTCCTTTCAGTTCTTCTCACCATAATTAGAGCCCTATAAAATCACTTTATTTTCTCCCAAATTGAGGGGTTTTTTTGTGTCTAAATTCCACTTTTTCCTTAATCTGAATTCCACATTTTAGGATGTTTGTGTTTCAGTGAGCCACGGCTTGCTACCTTTTTTTTTTTCTGTCTGTCTGGGGAGGGAGCTCACCCATTCTGTGCGTAATCACGTAACGTTGTGGACAGGGAGCCACAGCGACCAAAATATCTCAGAAACTTGTCCAAATGAGCGAATTCCGTGAGATGCCGTGTTTTATACTGAATTCCATTTTTGTTTGATTCTGTCTGAGTTTTCACATCGTGGAAATCACCAGGCCCTACCATAATTCAGGTGCTGTGTCACTATTTTGCCCCCCTAGGGTTTAATAGGAGCATGCGAACCTTACATGGACCATCCAGCTGCAAAGATCTGTCTGTTTACCGTTATTTACTAAATACTCTCCTTGTTGCAACATTGCTGCTTCTCTGCTATAAACTTCCACTCTTTCTTTTTTCCTTCATTCGCTCCTTAATGTATTTTACTTCTCTGTTGATCTTTTTCATACTTCCTTCCAGTTGTATTTGGGTTTATCCATTTCTTTTTCTTAAGTGGTTCTATCTCTCTGTTTTGGTTTAACCTAGGTTACTTTGCAGAAAATTGTAAACAAAATGGATAAAGGAAACAGTCTATATGCGGTTCGCTTTCTCTGAATGGAAAGTTTAAAGAGTTTTTAGTCCATTTTTTAATGGAAACTGAACTTGTTACTGTAGGGACTCTACAGACATTTTAATCTTGTGCATAAGTGTGTTGCATACTGGGCCAAAAGTTGGCTTCAAGCCTCAGCATCATCATCATCCTGTTTCTAATAGTCTACTTCATCAAGATGTTCCGCATTCACAGCAGTTTACAAAGAACGTCTCAGTGGGTTTTGTCTGAATGTTTTCACATTTTTAGCTGTCATTTCCTGCTTCTTACAGTGTTAAACAGGTTCTAGAGGTGTGGATTTTTGGAGGAGTTATCATTTATTTAATTACATTTCATCTGTCAGTGATTAAACGCAACAGAACAGCTAATTTTTATTAATAAAGTTAGAATTATCTTTTTATTTAGTTCTCTGAAAAAGTCAGTCAAATAGCTGTCTTTAAGTAAAACATCTGCATGTTTTCAGTGTATAAAACAAACCTTGTTGATATACAAGCAGAAAGACAAGAAATCTATGGATAAAAAAGTCAAAATAAAAGCATGTTCTGACCATGGAATAAGTAATGGTGTAAGTGCAGGTTAGTCAGAGGTGTTTGGGGACATTTTCTTGGTGTTTACCAATGAGAACATGGTTACTGTGCCGTCTGTCATATTTATTGTTCTACTAATGCGGGAAGATGATTTGGATGCGTCGAGATAACAGAAATGTTTTGTTTGACTAGCATGCTTTCATTCTGCAACATGAAACTTGCAAGATTTGCAACATAGTCTCCTTTCTGAAAACTTGTTTTTCTCAAACATTAAACTTCATATTACAATAAGTTCTTACTTTTTCATGTTTGAAGGAATAGCGGCAAAAGGAAAATATTCGTCTTTTCTCTGGAAAGTCTACCAAGGCGGCACACATTTTTTGGTCGAGAAAACTATCTCTTAAAATGTGCTTTTGGTGTCTTAACTTTGACTTGACTGGATGTTGACCTGCTTTTATTAGTTGTTAAATTAATAGACGTTAACATACGCATATGTATATGAGCACTGTTGGAAGCTGGCATTATTCCGCTAATCTAGGAATAGTTGAATAGAAGGGAACTGATTTTAGGAGAAAAGACTGGTTCATGGAGCAGCAAAATGTTGGTCCAATAATCCTTAATGAGCCCATTGACATTTATGTGACATGATTTTAAAGGCAGAGGGGCTGATAAGTCCTCTAACAGGCTGCCCTGTTGTGGTAAGTGGGGTAACTATAATGTGGCAGCAGGACTGAAGTACAATGGAAGGAATTTGCCGTCTGCAATAATGGGAAGATGAGTCAGACACACTCCGCCACTTTCAGCCAACAAAGCTCTGCACAGAAGGAGAAAAGTACTTGAGCCACAGCAGATGGAGATCTGTACTTTCCTAAACTCTTCATGCTAGGAAAATGTGGTTTTCTCAGCTAGAAAGGTTAGATTCAGACTTGTTTTAAGGAAAATGCATTTATCTGCTGTGGTTATTTCAGCACCTGTTATCCGACCTTTTTAAAAACCATTTTCCTCCTCCTCTTCTGTACTCATGTTCCCTCTCCCACCACCATTACCCCACGGCATCTTTTTCCCGCCATCTTCAATAGCATCTGTTGTTATGACTCGGCACTTTGCAGAGCTCACTTTGAACATTTTCTGGCATTTTTTTCTCCCCCCTCTGCTTCTGCCTCTGGCCTTCCCTGCATGATGAAGGGTCATTATTTTAAACCCCCTCTTAAACACGTCTTGCTGCTCTTCAGAAAATCTAATTGGAGACAAAGGAAGCGAGCGCACTTCCCCTTAATGACAAAGAACATCCTTGTAGCCCAGACATGAGGTTTTGACAATCCTACCCACCCACCCGGAGATATTTTTCCCCGCTCTCTCTTAATCAAAGTTGTCTTTCTTTATCTGACATGCTTCCACATGCACTGTAAGAACTTAGAGTTTGTTTTTTTTAAAATAGAGTTGCAGCTTTATCTGCAAGCGTTGCTGCATTGTGTGTTATTGGAGAGGCCTGTGTGCCTCTGTGAACTTACTCTCAGCAGGCGATGGCTGCAGTGGTCATTAGGCTCTGACAGGAACACTTAAATGCTTCGGGCAGGCTGCACTCGAGTGGTGCTACAGACATTAGCAGACTGGAGCAATAAAGCACATCATGCCTGTCTCATTATGGGTAGGAAGTCACTTTGACCTTGAAGGGAAAATCCTCCTTTAAATACTTTTTCCGCCATATATCAGGGATCAATGGATTGCTGGAGTTATTTTGTGATGATAGTATTATAAATTATTTCTTCAGTGCACCAACCCTGTCAGTTTCTGCTTGGTGAAATGGTTTCTTTTACTTCTGAGAATGCTTTTTTTATGCTCAGCTCCTCAAAGTACATGCCTGATCATGTTT
Organism: Millerichthys robustus; assembly: GCA_034783495.1. Classification (NCBI taxonomy): domain Eukaryota; kingdom Metazoa; phylum Chordata; class Actinopteri; order Cyprinodontiformes; family Rivulidae; genus Millerichthys; species Millerichthys robustus. The sequence goes on along the minus strand of JAVKLF010000161.1, from coordinate 9,326,780 downwards.
GACTGCAGGTGGAGAGAGTACTAATGATAGCAGCAGCAAAGAACAGTTGTTGTAGGTGAGAAAAAGCAAGAGGCATCGTTGACCCCATGATATTCTCAAAGGACGTTCTGGTCCTTTGGGAATTTGTGGAAACACTGGTGTAGCTGCAGTCGTAAAATCAATTAGAAATAAAAGTCTCTGCTATGTGTTTCTGAAAGACTGCAGCAGAAAATAAAGTCATTGATTTCTTCTTGTTTTTGTGTTTCTTAATTGTGACTGAGCTTAAAAAGCCCACTTAGATTTAACACAATAAACCAGTATTCTAGTTAGTACTTAATGTTTTATCTATAGCATTTAGCAGTCTGTCAATTCTTCTCAGAAATTAGAAAGAAATTTTATGATTGAGCTAAGCAGTCATCTTTTCTGAACAGCATCAGCAATAAATCTGTCTAAAGCAACTCAATCATAAAATATTGGATTGGTAAACATTGTTGACAGTTTCTACTTGTGTAATTTACTTTGCCTTTACAATGGGTCCACCTTTTGTAAGTAGATTTCAGAGGAAGCCACCTCTCCAATCCTGCACTTTACCCCTGAAAATGCTGTTTTTTTTAGAGAAACATGTCTTGTTTCATTCTTCCCCAGTCGTGTTGAATCCTTAAGAATCCCTCCTGATCTAGCAGCAGCTCCAGCTGTCTGGCTGCTACAGACGTAAACCCCCCTCATGGCTGCTAGCTGAGGCTTGCTTTTATAAGAATTCGGTATGTTTCTTTCCTAACTGACTGACAGGTGGATAAACCGTTCACCGTTTGCAGAGCCCGAAGGGTGTGAAGGCGATGTGTCTCTGAATGCAGGGGCGAGGGGTGTCCATTTGATGCTGGCAACAGCACTCCGATTTCAGAGCATTTCTGGACAGAAACTGTTAATAGCCAACCAGCAGAGCTGTGTGTGTATCCCTAAGGTGCAGCTGGTGGACGGGGAGTTTTGACTGGCTATGTTTAGGTATTAAAGATATCTCAGACACTCGCACTCCTGCTGTTGGGATCCTGTCTTAACCCCTGTGGTTGCTATGGTTAATGCACCTGTGCTTCAGAAGGAGTTTCTTGCAGACACAGCAATTTGAATCCATTCAAGCACTTCTAAGCAACTTGAGAAAATTATTGCCTCAATCGAACAGCTGAGAATTTGTCACTTTGCCGCCTCAAGGTTTATTTTCTTCTTGATTTGGTTCTTGTTCTCTCCTCTTTATCCTGCTGGGTTTTTTAACCCTCCATCAAAAAGTCAGTTTCTGTTTTTGGTGTTTTGTCACATTTTTAGTTTTTTATCAATAAAAGTAATTGTTCCTGCTTAGTTTTTTCTAAGTAGAACTTAATTGTTCATACAGTGTTGGAAAGAAAACATTTTAACTTCCCGTAGTTGGTTAAATAGTAAATTATCTAGGCATTAAATGTTTATTTGAAGTAAAGTAAAATGGGTTAATGTGGTTGAGAATGTTCTTAGTTTGAGAAAGTATCTGATAAGATGAATTAAAATCCTGCAAGGCAGTGTTTTATGCATCATTCCTTTTACAGACAAGCGGGACCTTGATTCAGTACACTTTAGATGTTTGTGCCAAGTAGTAAAGTCTACATGAGGCCCCTCTTGTGTTGATTCCCAAGTTTTTGTTTTCCTGATGTGAGAGTTGCAGAGTTTTAAAAACCCACTTCACGTCATTCCTGAGGTGCTGGCAGAATTCACATTTTCATATTTTCCACTTGTACGAGAATTGGATTTAAGTTGGGTAGAAATTGTTCTCTTGATTAAATTAAATGTTTTCTTTTAATCCAAGAACTGGTGTAGTTTTTGAAAAAAATGACACTTTGTATACAGTAGTTGATATTTCTCTTATAAACTGAGGACTTGAACTTCATCTCTCCATCTAAACAAAGGCGCATTGTGAGATGCCAAATGTCAACTTTTTAAAAACACAAGTTAACTACAGCGATTTAGTGCCTTCTTTCACTGCGTGCATCTGCCCACCCAGCCTCTTTCCTCCAGCAGTGGAGGAAATGGATAGGCTTCACCATGCATGTTCACAGGGATGACAATAGTGTAGGTCGGGTTACCTACAATCATTAGTGCTGTCTTAAGACACACTCACAGAAAGCTCTAGGGCAGAAGATGGACCGGACCACCCCAGAGCCATCGCTGAGCGGGATTACTTGGGTATCCCAGAATGCGCTAGTTACCGGTGGGAGCATCTGTACTGTCATTTGACCTGCAGCTCCAACGACCCGTTACTCAGTCAACTGTCAGAAACGCTCTTCTTTCATGCCTTAGAATGAAAGCACTTTCTGTTCGCTTAACAGATCCTTGCTTCCCCCTCCCTTTAAAAAAAACGTGTAGCTATAAACAAAACCAAACTAGTAGCTAAAAGTGTCAAAGTGATGACCTTTTTAGGTGAGTTGAGATGGAAGCAGACTTTACTTTGAGAGAATTCTTTGTCTGTTTTCTGTGTTGGAGTTTCTCTGTGTTTTACATCCCTCACCTCTATCGCAAGCTCAGATTGAAATTTTGATGCTCGAGTGCTCCAGAATTTACAGAAACTAAATAAAGAAAGCCTCAAGACGCCTGTGCCAATTATGTGGCTATTTTGAGAGAAAATTAATCTCAATATTTTAATGTATTAATTGTGACTAGGCTTGTTTGCCAAAAGGAATTTTGAGACATTTTAAAGACTTCCTTGTGATTTTTGTTAACCAACTAGTCCCCAACAGTTAGACTCTACCTTTAGCTATGACATGTTTCCCAAACCCCCCACCCCCAAAATAAAACTTCGACTTTTCAGTGTCTGAGCAGCTAATCATCATTTAAGCAGGTGAAGTAAAAAAACAAAAACTGGCAGATTCAGGTCAGCAGCTGATTAATTGGTGCTTCTCTGGTGACAAATGCCTGTATTTACCTGCACGTTTTCATAGACTTTCACAGCTGAGTTAATGTGTTTCTGTAATATGATTTAGTCAAAATCCTACATATTGGACCTTGGCATTGACTTTAGCTTTTATTTGACCTCTTGTTCACCTTTTCTTCTTTGGTACCAAAGCAAGTCCCTTTTTAAAGTTTGGCCAACAAACTCCGCTGTGCTTTTATGTCTTAATTAGAAGGTAAAGCAGCAGTCTAACCTCTCGCTGTGCTCTGCTCCGCAATGTTTAGTTGTTCAGGGGTGGCCCGGTTTTGTCCTGATTGAGCGTGATGGCCAGGAAACATAAACATATGTCACTGAGGAGCACAAGTCTTAGAAACTACAGTGTGTGCCGGTGAGAAGCGCCACACAGATAACTTTTGTGTAGTTTTTGTACAGATCAACCACCTCCCTCTCTCCTTCTGATGGATCCGGTTTCACTCAGTCCAGTCTGGTGTTTATTTAATGTTTATTCACTACAGGTTTGCAATCACTGCTTAATTTCATGGTTTGATGTTTCAGTTTTATTTTTTCTTCTTCTCCTAATCCCAATAGCATTCATTCTTTTTATTATTACATTCACACACATTATCTCTGATCAAAGTAAGACCAAAAAAAGCAGGACCCCCACCTCTAAATGGTTCTGTGAGGAGGTCAATTGGGCAACTTGATGTTTTCAGAGTTCCAGTTTTGAAGTAAAGCTGCGTTGAGACTAAGAAAAGTAAACGTGATGCAGAGAGAATAGTTTAAATCGCAATCAAAACCTGTCCAGATTCTTCATTTTACTTATGTATTGTTTTCAATAACAGTGCAGGCATGGAAACAAGATTTGTTTATTCATTTATTTTGTGTCTGGAACTGATGTTTTAGACTTAAAATTTTTTTTTTTATTATTTAACCTTAGTTATTAGCGTGTTTGAATTGCAGATATTTGAGTACAATGAAGACGTGTTATCTTGTTGTTTTGTAGGATCCCATCCTAGCTGAGATGTTGCAGAACAATAAGGACCAGATTGTGTGCTATCATGAACATGACTCCCTGCTGGACCACAAGGAAGAGGAAGCCCTCAGCGAAGAGGACCGCAAAGCTGCATGGGCAGAGTACGAAGCAGAGAAAAAGGTAGGAAAGGGAAAAACACACATACGGGAACATTATTGCAGAACAAGGACAGGTCCACTGGAATGAACACAAATTGGGGGGGGGGACAGACTCAAACAGCATTTGGGCCTCATGTCAATCATTCTCTAAAACTTAAACATCAAAGTGCGAGATGAGCTGAGTAAAGCCCTGGTTTTGTTTGTGCAGATTGATGAGAGATTGTTGTGTCTGTCATCAGCTGCAGTGATCAGTTGTAAAGTAATGCTTTTCCTCTCAGAAAGGCGGCGCCTGTAATGGGCTGCGTGGCCTCAGTCACTGATCCAATTCCCCCCTCCCTCTGTCGTTTGTTGTGTATTTGTAATGGACTGGATGTACTGGAACTTCAATTTCCCTTCGGGGATTAATAAAGTAAAGTTCTTCTTCTTCTCTTCTTCAGTTAAAACTAATACTAAAACTCCCAAGTTTTGTTTTTGTGTTTTTTTCCCCCTGATAGTCAGTTTGGCCCAACATCAGGCTTTTCCTAAACATCACATCACAAGTCACAGAAGCTGTTCAGGCAGCATCAGTTCTACTTACTGTAAATATGTGGGTTCACAGAGGGTTAGAAACCCCTTCTGAACTCACACACTCTTTCCCACCTTGGGGGGCAATTAGTGAGGTTTATTTGGAGAAGTGTATCAAGGGATGTTATGTTGTAAAAGAGCAAGAGTCTCCTGTCTTCTTGTAATCCTAGATTTTAATTCATCTTAATGATTATTTTCCCAACACACTCCCTCCTCAGCTGTGTGTCTTTAAGCAGCGTTTCCCTCTGAGCTCTTCTGCTTTTTGGTAGAACCGAGGGTTCCCAGTTGTAGGGATAACAGTGAGTCTGAGGTCAAATATGAGAACCTAGCCTGTGTTTGCATCACAGCAATTTCTCTCACATTAAAGACACAGAAATTGGAAGTGACTGTACGAAGTGCCTTTACAACTTAACTTTTAGTCTGTGGTGGCTAACCGTAATCACATGGGGGGGCTTTTTTACTCAAAGCAAATTTGAGCCCATGAACCATTTCCTATTACTTTATTTCAGCAATGCACGTTAAAACAGAAATGAAAGAATTCAGAAACGTAAATGTAAAGTTTAGAGCAGTTTATCATTTGAGGATGCAGCTGGAGTGCAAGAATCACTTCTTGTTCAAAGCGAAGTGTGTTTGTGCAGATTCATGTGTGATGCAGTTTTGTGGTTGTTTGGAGGTTTTGTACTGTTTAGGTTTGCACACCTGTCTCCAACCAGGTCCAGAGACCCTTGTTGGCCCCCATACACTCAAACACACACGCACACACTCAAACACACATCTCCACATACCAGATGGACAGATTACAGGGCATGGGGAAACCATCTGCAGCTGAGACTCAATTACATACAAACATTGGTATTCTGCTGGCCTTTAGTGAGACAAGACTGTTTACTTCAGGTCACTGCGCGCGCGCACACACACACACACACACACACACACACACACACACACACACACACACACACACACACACACACAC
>JAVKLF010000161.1:9307161-9320643 GCA_034783495.1 Millerichthys robustus | reverse complement strand
ACACACACACACACACACACACACACACACACACACACACACACACACACACACACACACACACACACACATTAAAACACTTTATACTACTGGAGGACACTGGAGAACTTGTAGCTCTTGCTGAATAAAACAAGCTAAATGTAGAAGAGTTGAAAGTCTCATCGTCAAAGTCCGTTCAGACTGTCGTCCCATATCTTTTTTCCCCATCTAAGTAGATTTTAGAGAAGTCTGAATAGTGCCCCATAAAATATGACAATAAATCAAATTTTTGCTCATCGGAACCATATTTGGAAATAGTCTGTGCATCTTGATGAAAGCAGAACTTTAGTGTCCTCTGCTTCACTGATGAGGCAGCACAGACTGAAGCCTTTAAATCCAAAGTTTAATTAGTGCTGACAAGTCTTACTAGAATATATGTTGCTTGTCTCGGGAACGATTATGTACCAGTTTGGTGGAGGACAGCAAAAAGTGTCTTTCTTCCCCAAACCTGGCAAGCCACCGTATAGAGAAGCAAAATCTTTCAGACCCATCAGCCTAACCGATAGATTGACATGTTAGAGAGAGTTCATTTAATGCTAACACCTTTAAGTCCTAAACAGCATCAGGCGGGTCTTTCTACCGAAACAGCCTTACATGGTGTTGTACAGTATGCCAAAAATAGTCATAAATTTGGAGCAGAAGTTTTAAGGACCGAATCAACATTGTTTGGATTTTTAGGTCTCTGGCATACCATATGTCATCGCCCAACCCCACTGGACTAGCCAGTAAGATTTATTTATTGGAACATAATGAAAAGATGCATCAAAAAAATGTGATTGGAAAAGTCATTTCACCTCTGGTCGGCTGGAGGAGCTGAAAGCGGTTCCCCCAGTTGTTCTTAACACTTGTCTAATTGGAAACTGCTTCTTCCTCTTCCCTCCCACCTCCTTCTCTGTCTTTATTCTCTCAGGGTCTGTCCACGAGGACCAACTACCCAACAGCATATGCTCAGCCTGACTTGGGCTCCCCAAACTTCTTCTCGTTCAACATGGCAGCTTTAGCCTCCTTGAACAACCAGCAGCTGGAGGTAAGTAATGAGCTCCACATGCCTCTTTCTCTCCTGTCTTTATCTTCTCCTTCCCCCACGGCACATCGCCCCGCATTCCTCAGACCCCACGTCTAATTGTGACAACAGTCTAGCGGTGGACAAACCCAGCTCAGCGCACTCCTCCACCTAACAGTCCATAATACTGTACAACATGTCTGCGGCAGCATCTATTAAAACACAGCGACTGAGGGGGAGGACAAACACTCCATGAAGTGATGTGTGTTGTTTAATGTGAGAAATGATAAACATATATTAGATTATCCCAAACAGGTTGTATAGTTTAAATATGTTTTGGTGTGTTCACTCACTTCTTTATGAGCTTTTTGCACTCATGAAACGTTAGTCATTTGCAGCTTTTTTTTAAGTTGCTGGAGGTGGCAAGACCAAAGAAAACGGTAAATACGCAGGTTGTAAAAGCTAAATAATGAGCTACACCAGTGGGGTCTTTTACTGTTGGTTTGTCACTCAGTGATGCATTTCATACTGTTTTTATTTAGTTGTGTTTCAAGACTAAGTTCTGAATCATGTAAAGTAATGCTGAAAGTAACGGGTGAGTCAAAAGTCACAAGACACCCTTTTTTTGATCCAATATGGCAGCGTTCGAGGTGGTGGCCATGATCTGGACATAGCCTGAAAGATAGGAAATAAAAAGATGTCCTGAGTCTTTTGACTCGTCCCACTCTGTCTTTATCAACTATTGAACTCAAACACTCACATCTGATGCAGGAACAAGGGAAATCACCAATTTCTACTTTGTTTCACGTATATGTGTTGTTGTTTTTGCTCAGGACCTGATTAACCTTGGGCGACAGAAAGTCATTGAAGCAACAAATGCTTTGAAGTCCTTAGCTCGGGAGTCACTGGAAGATATAATAGCCAGAGTGGTAAGTTTCAGAACAAAAACAGCAGCTCAGCCAGAGAGGATAGTCTTGATCATGTTTTCCAGAAAAAGAATATTTACCTGAAGCTGCACTTTTCTTGTTCTTGTACAAACTGTCTCTTTCTTTTTACAGTGGAAGGAAAATGCATCCCTCACAGAGAGCCAAGTTCAGTCAATCGCTTTGAGGCACCAAGCCACCGTGGAAATTGAGCTCAAGCGCAGAGAAGCTGTTTACAGGGACGTCCTCACCAAGCAGCAGTCTGTAAGAGCTTCATAAATGATGCTAAACTTGCACTAAACAATTGTTCAATGGGGAAAACCTGGGACACAACCTGGCTTTAAAAAAACTGACTGCCATTTACAGATCAACTCTGTTGAAGCAACTGTTTTTTGTTGTTGGACTTGAAACCTACATTTAGCTCTCAGTATTGTGCATTTGGTTAGAGCGTCTTGGACACTGGCATTTTATGTATAAACCGGGACAGGAACAGCGTTAATATGATGGGAAAAACTGCAGGAAGCACCAACTTTATTTCAAAAATGTGGAAAAATCTTTAGTAAACAAGCCATCAGTGTTGTCAGCTTTCAGATTACTCTTCTATGTAGACTTTTACATTTGTATTCATTTTTATATATTTTTAATCCGTCTTCATGTGAAATTTTTATTTTTTTTGGCCACAAATTAAAAACTTGCTCTTCGTGTTTTCCCAGCTGATGATGTTCGTGCAGAAGTTGATCACCAACAGGAAGGTGCAGGAGCAACAGATGGCCATAGCTAACCAGGCCAGTTACCTGAACCAGCTCGCCCTGCAGAATGGCATGATGGGATCCGGTGGGCTCAGCCAAATGGACATGATCGGGCTCTACCAGCGACTGCACGGCATGGGCACAAATCAAGGCATGGGCAAGAACCCCGGCCCCTCAAACAACCTGTAGGTCACACAGACTGCTTTCTGCTAGGGCCTCCTTTAGAATAGACCGTCTGTGTTGTACTCTGTGATTCACTGAGAGACGGTGTAATAAAATGTATAAATGGCTGCGTGAAAAGGCTTGTTCAGAGTTCCAACAGGAAGACATGTATATACCAACTTAATGTTGTTCAAGTTCTGTAGCTTCTTTTCTTTCCCCTCTCTTGTATTTAAAGACAAACATGTCTTACCTCCTCAATGCTTGTCAGCATTGTATTTGTTCTCCCTTCAAAAAGGGTTTCCCAATTATTTTGAAAGTTGTTTTTTTGTTTTTTTTTGTTTTTTACATATAATATGTATATATATAATCTTTTAAAATGCGTCTGAGTGGGACCAGAATCATTGGTGATGGGACACTGGGACAACAAAAACAAACAAACAAAACAAAACTCAGACTATTTGTCTCATTTGATTGTTCATCAGTTATCCTGCAAAGTCAACAGCTGTTGGTGCTGCAAAGTCCTGCTCATTTAAGGAGGTTGGCGAAACCGGAAAACAAACAATAGTTTCAAAAAAAAAGTTTAAAAAATGGCCTTATGTTAATTTCTTTAAAAACAAACAAACAAAAATATTTGCTGTTAAGACTTGAGATTTGTTGTGAATCTTTTTCTATTATGCTTGTAAGTGCTTACATTAGTTGTCGCTGAACCTGAAAGTGAAACGCTTGTATTGTTCAGAACTGCCTGCCGGCTCTTTCGTTTTGACTTCATTCTTATTGTCACGTGTTGTTTAGCATAGCCCTGTCTTTCTACTTATCTTCTTTTTTTGTTTCACCTGCCTGGTTTTGGAGTGGCTGCAGCTCACAAAGCACAGACAGTTCAGCCGGACGTCACAGAGTCCAAGCTTCACTCGGTCCTTGTCTTTGAACTTCTGAAATATCACTTTTCAAAATGGAGTTGACAGGAGGAGTAGAAGACTGGAATTTCTATTATAGACGGCTGATATTTTATATATATATATAATTTTATTTTTTTTGTTTGGTGCTTTGTGAGTAATGCTCTCCTGGACGCTGTAATTTCACCAGGCAGGCACCCAGACTACTTATATTCTCTTCTCACACATTCATTCTTCTAAAAGCTCAAACTGTTGTAGCTGTTTTAACAAGAGGAAGATGGACGTTTGTCGCCAAGAGACGCTCGTCGGGTCCTTCGTTTGCACAGGGTGTATTTTCTAAATGTAGAATAAGTTACTTTGCCCCTTCTCTAAGAATGTTCTTACGTTAGCAAATACACAGATATGTTTTGCCATTACTGAACTGCTATTGTCTTCATAAGTATTTAATATAACATTTAATAAAGTGACCAAACCAATGAGAAACTTGTGCATCTGTGTCATTTAAACGATTACTGCTCATAAAGATAATGTACAGTGGAAAGTTGTAATGATTGGATTAATAAAGAAGACTGTTTGGACTTTATGATTGCATTTAATGAGCTTTTTGACAAAAAAAAAAGTAAAATAGCTGGAGTCAGATGTAGATGTGTGTTTAAAAAAAACAATTATTTGCTGAAAGTTTTCACTTTGAGTTAGATACTACAATTTGGAAGTAAATTTCATTTAGTTTAAGAAAAAACCAAAACATCCATTAGTGTTTATTTTATTGTTTTTGTTTATTTACCTACTTATGGCTGAATTGGCACCAATTATTTATATTTATTTTTCTTCCTTTAATCACTTTCTAGCTTTTCTAATTTATATGTTGATCCAGCAGATTTAACAAAGCACTGCTGAGACACTCCTTGTCAAACTCTATGATTTATATCTGTAAACTATATTAATTTGCAGTACTATAATATTTTTAAATACTTTATATTTTGTCAATTATACATGAATAATTTTCATGCTGCTTGTATAATTCAATCTTGTACCTCTTGCTTTACCGATCTGATCGGACAGATCAGATCTCATTCTACTTCAGCTTTTAAATCCATATTTCTGCAGTAGAGGTGAAGCTTCAGGTAGCAGTACTGCAGTTTAGCAGAAAGATTAGAGAAGGCCAGTTTGTCTCCAACAAAGTAAAAATGAACTACAACCCAGTGGGCATTGCACATACTCGTCTGCATCAAACTTAAATTAAGAAGTTGAGCTGTCTTGAACTTGTTATTTTTTAAATTTTTTGTAAAATTAAACAGAAAACGTAAGGCCTTAAAATGATGAGTTTAAATCTTTTGAAGTGGGGTTTGTTAGACAGGTTATGAACTATTATTATCTTACCTGTTGTAGAAATAGATTCAAATTCAGTCTGGATTAATGAGCTAAAGACTCGTCTGCCTGCAGTCAAACTAAAGTGGGTTGTAATCAACCACAGGTTTATGTGACTACTGTTTTATAAACCTTTACCTTCTGTCTGTTATGTCTATATTCTTTTGATTGCAAGTACTAATATGCCCAAGGCCGCTTCCTACAGTAATATTTCAATTCCGACAATAATAGTGTAATGTGAAACTTGACAATGAAAGGTTTAGTGTTTTTTTTAAGCTTAGTGTTTCTTTTTAAGACAGCAGTTCATTTTGTCTCGGCTTCAGACTTTAGTGCTTTAATAACTAGAAAAAGGCTGATTTGTCCCCCGTGTTCCTGTGTTTTACACCCAACAGCATTAGGACGGCCTTTCATCTAGTTTCCCTTCACCTGCTATTGTTTTCATTTCGGACTCTGCCAGGATACCCCCCCCCCCCCCCCAGCCCCGCATGTCTTTGGCTAGTCCCTTCCCTCCCCCAACCCCACCCAGGGGAGCTTGCTGTCACAGTGCACACAATGTGCCAGCGGAGAAACATTGCAACTATTGCAGATGTTGAAATGTTGATCCCCGTCCTATGTTGGCTCCAGATTACCACCAGCCCAGGGTCTGCAGCGCGTCCCCGCGGGTTCCCTCCGCAGCAGGGGCCAGCTGTTTCTGTCCGTCGGAGAAGCCCGGCTGTGGTCTGCTCTGTTAGAGCCCGTGAGGCCCCCGCAGTGCACCCCCCCCCCCCCACCCCCGCCCCCAATCACTGCACCTAATCCATGCTGATGTGTAAAGCCAATTAGAAGTTGGGATCCAGTTGCATAAGAAATTGGATTTTCTACGGTGAATGTAGGCTGGTGAAGAAATTGGGGAGACAGAGGAAGCCTGTGTGTATTCTTTCAGAATGTGAATCCTACATGCAGGGGGGCGGGGGAACCAAACTAGAGGAGGATTGTACTGATGCTGCTCTCCTGGGAACCAATCGACTGTATGCTTTCACGCAATGCTTTCTCACTTTTAAAGAGATACAGAAATTGGTTTTCAGGTTTTTAGTTGTTTAGTTTGATGCGTTTACATTGTATGAAAAAGTATGTGCACTCAATGAATTTTTTCACATTTGTCCCATTAACAACCACAAACTTCCAAGGATTTTACAAATAAGAGTAGTGCACATTTGTTAAGTTAAAGAAAAGTGATACGTGATTTTCAAAATAAAAAAAATTAAAAATCTGAAAAGTGTGGCATGCATTTGTATTTAGCTGCCCTCTAGCAGGTTTTCTTCCATGATCCTCATTTAGATTTAGCTGGATTCATCTTTTTTATCAACTCTAGTCAGCTTCCCTGCAAAGAAAAACATTCCCATACCATGATACTCCCACCACCGTATTTCACAGTGAGATTGGTGTGTTCAGTGTAGTGTTTGTCTTCACACACAGCTTTTACCTGCAAACAGAATTTCTTGTGACTTTCTTACAATGATGACTCTCTTCTTGCCACTCTTCCAGAAAGGCCAGGTTTGTGGCATGCCTGTAGCTTTCTGCACCTCAAGAGTTCCCATGGACTTCTTGGCTGCTTCTTGAATTAACACTCTCTTTGCCCGACGCCTGTCAGTTGAGGTAAATGGCCATGTCTTGGTAGGTTTCCAGATGTGGATTAAGCAGAGTCTCTTGAGGTGTTCAAAACTTGGGATATTATTTTGTCACCTGACCCCGCTTTAAACTTCTCAACAACTGTTAAATAATTGGCTGAACTGGATTTTAGGGATATCAGAGAAAAGGGGACTGAATACAAATGCATATTTCTATTTGAAACTATGCATCATTTTCCTTAATTTTCATATAAAATCACAGTCAAATATGGTGAAGAATGTAATTATAGTTAGAAAAAGTGGAAATGTTCAGTGGGTGGAAATACTCTTGAAAGTAATATTGATGTAATTATTTGTGAACATGCATCAGTCATGAAACAAAATGTATATAATTGTTACATCACGCCTTAATCCAAGCAAAAAATGTCTCACAATGAGTTCTTGATAGCAAGACAATTTTATTGTCATGTTTGTTGCAGTTTCTTCTCTTTTTGTTTGTTTTATTTTGTTTTTATGCCTCATCTCAGTAGAATCTGCAGTCCAGATAACTTCAAGTTCATTACAAAATAAAGTCTTTGCAATAAATAAATATATAGATTTACATTTATACTTTTTTTTATATGTAGAAAATAAATATATCGTCCATCTCATAAATAGGAACACCCATATGTACAACTCCAGACGCCAGCACTTTTCAGATTGTTCGTGGCTCTCTGAACATTACACGTCGCCGCCTTTAAACCAAACCTATCAGTTTTTCTGCCTTCCAGCCAGAGAGGTGCTTTCATCCCAAACTTGTACCAAATTTAAAAGGTTAAAGGGGGGGGGCTTGGGATGTTCGGTAAGTGCTTCATCGATCTTCGCAGACATTCTCGTACGGATACCTGACCGTCACAAACAATGCCGCATCTCTGAGACCAAACCAGAAATGTGTGCGACGCATGACAAGTGCAAAAAAAAAAAAAAAAACCATAGGTCATCCGCGGCACTTTTAAAAGGAAACTTCCTGTAATCAACATTTGGAGAAAACCCAGAAGAGCCACCGGTTTATGTGCTATTGCATGCCACTTGCAGAAACACATCGCTCGTGAATCTCGAGGGTCTCTTTCCGTCTCAGTGGTATTTTAACACAGAAAAAATGCTTTCCCTTCTCACCAAGCTCACAAGTCCACTGAAGAGCTGAGGGTAAGCAGCTCCCCGACAGATCCAGAGGGCTATTCTTCTTCCTCATCATTTGTTTCCATGCCTCTGAATGTAACCAGTCCTCCCCGTGTGTAAGCCCTGGTCACCTGTACTGGGACAAGTCTCTGACCGCCTGAGGGATCTTCTCAACCTCCACTGGCCTGGGTAGGAAGTGGGTGAGTTTCTGGTGTTTTTTAGTCCTGCCGCCCTCCCTGGGCGAACCGTTCTTGTTCAGGGCCACATAGTAGAAGCGTCCCGTGTCCGTGTGCTTGTACAGAGTCGAAGCGTAGGTGTTGTACCAGTTCTCCTCGAACTGCTCCCTGAACACGCACTCCGCTGTCAGCTTCTTCTGCGGGAGGAGGAAACAACACGTTAGTTTGGGGAAAACGGCAAGAAATGAAAGCAGAGATCCAAGCAGATTCTACTCCTCCTCGGAGAGTTTGTGTACAGTATGTATCGTTACGCGCGGCCTGGCGCTCATTGCTCCCTCTTTAGACCTCCTGACCTGTCAGTTTCCGCTCCCTGTGATGCAACAAAACCAACCGCTCTGAAAGCTTCGGACTTTACTGATAGAACATGAGACTTTGTGTTTGCATGTGCGCAGTTCTGGTCAGACGTTTGCACACACCCACTAGGGTCGTGAATGTCGTTTTAATTTGGGGCTTTAAATATTTAATTTAAACCTTTTTGTCCAAAGTGGAGTGATGATGCAACAAATATATTCAATCACTTTTCACAAACAAGAACAAACTGGGTGCACTAATTTGAACTTAGTGTAGGTGCTTGCTAATTTATAGAGGGTCAGAACCATACACAGCAGCACGGCATGATGCTACCACCACCGTGCTTCACAGTTTGTACTGCATTCTTAGGTTTGAAAGCCTCACTTTGACTTCTTCAGAAATACAATATATCTTATCACTAAGGTCAAAAAGTTCAATCTCTTTCTTGTCTGTCCATAAAGCTTTTTTTCCCCCAAGAAGGCATTAGGTTTGTCCGTGTGAACTGCTGCAGATTTCAATCAAGCTTGAAGGTGTTACTTTTGGAGCTTAAGGAAACAAAAAGTTAGTGACACCAGTACTGGTCATGAGAAACTTGAACAATGATGGTTCCTGGCTTATTCTTGAACAATCTAAGCAATGTCCTCTCCTTGATAGATTGTCACTGAGTTCCTTAGACATTTTCATTGTTCTGAGTAGTGGTTAGTCCTATATACTGTACTTATCTAGACCATAACCTGGAAGCTGGAGTTGGAACAGTCATCCCTGCAGGCTTGTTCGAGTACAAGTTGTAAGTCCCGCCCCCTCCAAATAAACACATGGGATACCTCTGGTTCCCTTCAGTTGTTACCTTTTGTTTATTCACAACTTCTTGTCGTGCTGCTGCTATTTTTCTAATATATTTAGATGTAATAAGTTCTTTAAGGATAAAAGAAAGCTCATAACACCAGGACTGTCAGCGTGACTTGAAGGGGTGGAGACTCGGTCTATAATGGATACAGTCTTTGGACAATTCAGTGAGTGCTGTCAAACAGAAACTTTTAATGCTGGCAAAACACACCAGCTTGCAGTCAGCCACAATCCCTAATTGTTAAGTTTTCCAATCCTGCGTGGATTAGGACAAATTCACAATAAGTTGAAACTTGTGCACCCAATTTTTTTTACTTTCACAAATCATTAAAAAGTTGAATATGTTGGGGAACCGTTCCCACCTACGGTAATAAAAGAAGATTTTGAGTAAAGGCTTTCACAGTGGGTGTATGCAAACTTCTGAGCTGCTGTAAGACCCTGCTCTTTGAGCGAGTTGTTAACAGAAACGTGTTGAGTTTGATTTCAGAAGCAGTTTTAATGATCAGCTGTCAGGCTCCACTTGGCTGCTCTGCGTTGTCTGTAAACACAACCTGAAGGGACACATGACTGGGTCATCCTAAAACACACACACACCTCGTTGAATCAAAAAACCTGTCAAGGTCGGGCAATTTTGGGACGGAAGCCCACCCCTCTCCACCTCCTGGCCCCCCTCTGCTTCAGACAGACATGTCTACGTCTCTGTCCGTCCGGTGTCTCGTTCAGGTGTGCAATTACCGCCCACCCCCAACCCTAAAAAACAAACACCAAAAAAGATCACCGCATCCTCCCTCCCTCCCACCCAGCCCCCTTCAAATCAGGGTCAAAGCTCCAGGATGCCAGACTCTGATAACGCGCTGTAACAATATCTGCGCTCCCGACATAATGGGCTGCCTAAAAGTTGGCCTCTGTTGGAAACGTTCGGAGCCAGAGCCACCGAGGGCCCCCCCGACAGGTAAATGCCCCGGGACACCTGATACAGGTCTGCACCTCCATGCTTCCCCTTTCAATGTTTTTATCTCTTCCTCCACCTCGCCTCCTGTCTCTCTGTCTCCACTCTATGTGTTAAAAACTCAACAAGGATGTAAGAAAAAAAAAAAAGGTATTGGACATATAAATTCTTATCCATCACATCCTTCTGTGAAAATATGTAAATATCTGTATATCTTCAAACTAGATGTAGACACCGGCTTTTTTGTCTGAAAACTGCTTTTCCTTGAATCCCTGAAGAAAAAGAAAAACAAGCACGAAGAATAAGAAACACACACTTGTTTAGTCTCACTGTGGTTTTTCCCATCTGCTATGGGAAACCTTGATAACAAACTCAACAAAAAAAGGAAGGAGTGTCTACAGTGTGTAGTTTAAAACGAGCTGTGAGTGGCAGGTGGGTTCTGATTGAGCCTTCGACCAGCAGAAATGAAAACAGTGTTTTTTTTCCAACTCACCGACCCATAGAGCTCTCCTTTCTCGTTCATGCCGAGGTAGAGTCCGGCGTCCACCCCCCTGATGCTGACCAGACCCACAGCCAGGCTGATGAACTCCAGGATACCTGAGGTCAAACGCATACAAACGGGTCAGGGGAAGGCCTCGAAATACACCCTGAGGATGCAGCTACAGGTGGCCGTGGAGTAAAAAACAGTGGCAGTCAATGGGATTTTGGCAAAACCTGTAAGAAAACTCAGGCATCTTTGGAGTTCTGGAGTTTTTTTTCTGGGATTTTTGAACAATTTATCAATAATGTTCTGATCACAATTTGATGATGTCACTACTGATGTGTGGATCGATACTGATATTTTAACGATACCAGAAGTTTATGCTCTAGAATTGATACTAATCAAAATATTGATACCTTGATACTTCAGTCATTTTAGTTATTGAATACTATTAACAGGAACACGATGGAAAGTAACTAAACTATTGAAATCTTGTCTAAATCGTAGTTGATGGGAACTACTTTTTCTTCCGCCTGTGTGATGGGGAAGCACAGCGGCACACGCTCAGCCAGTCTGTAGACAAATGTTCAGTATTTTCGTGGCAAAATGTTTATGTAATAAAAATAAAGACGCACGTTTTCATTTCAATAGTAGTTCTTGTTAATTAAACAATAATTTGTTTTAACGGTTTTATTATTTTACTTCATTTTTTTGTTTAAAACACCAAACTCACATATTTTGTATGATTGTGTCTGTTTTTTCTGTTGTTTTAGCTCGGTTATATTATAAATGCTACATCAATATTCTTTTGAGTTTAAAATTAATATATAAATGAATCTGATGTCTTGTATTCTTTATGAAGCCATGATTTAAAATTTACTACTTATTTTAGATTTATCAGAAACAAAAGGTGGATTTGCACAAAGTATCGGTATCTCCGATACCAGCCTGAGTTTCCAGAGTATCTGGTATCAGAATGGGAGAAGAAATCGGTGGTATTGAACATCACTACCCTTAACTTTTAAAACGTTGAAAATTTTCAAAACTAAAAAGAATAAATAAATAAACTGCCACATTTTTTTTCCTATTATTAACAAATTGTACATCAAAATAGAGGGATTTTTGTCTCGTTTCACCCAGTGGGTCTCTTACAGGTTTCTCTCAAATCAAATGGATCAAAAACTTATGCCGGGTCAAACTGCTGAGTTAAAACCACTCAGTCCAAAACTCACTCAGTGCTGGGTCAGGTTTTAGGGTGCAAGTGTGACTGTCAGGGTTCTGCCACTCAAGAATCTACTCGATCCGACTTACAGTTTCCTCACCAGCAATTTTATGAGGCTTATTTTTCAGTCTGCTTACATTTTCCAGGCACTGATGTGGTTACTATGTGATCGTAAGGAACCTCTAGGAGGAGCTTAATATTTAATTTCATATTGACTTTTTATGTTTTTCTTGGTTTAGATTGTTGCAAAGTTCTGTTTAGCGGCTTCCAGAAACGTTCTCGTTTGGTGTTTGTTCCACTCAGCAACTTGCTCAAAGACATCTTCAGAGGAGAACCCAGTTTCCCCGGCGGCTGCTGGCCCAGCCGGAGGAGGACACTTTATTGGAGCCGAGAGGTGGCTGACTTGTTTTCTGACTTCCAGGAAGTGACAGTAAAAGTTGGACTTCAAAGGCAGAGGAAACAAGCGGTCAAATTAAAAGCCAGTGGCAGCTATGATGTGGAGGTTTAGTCAGAGAGGATCCAGCTGGCTGCTCTGACTGGCAGAGTAGCTTCCAACCACCTGGTCTCCATCTCCTCCAACTCATCAGATGCCAGAGGCTGACAGAGAAGACCCCCCTCTGTAATTTCTTTCTCTCTCTCTCTCTCTGCTGAGGGTGAAGAGTATGTTTCATGTCCCTCTAATCAAAGCCACGTCTGACATAGACCTTGCATTTTTTTTAAAAGCTGTAAGTGAAGTCAGAGACAAACAAGCACGCGGACCACCCATCCCTGATTTTTTTTTTTCTCTTTTTTTCGGGGGAGTAGGACTGGAGCCTGAACATTAAACCTCTGGATTCCGCAGTGGTCACGCTTTAATTCTGAGTTATTTGTTTCCGCAGCGGGCGAGCCGGCCTGCACCTGTGACACGGGACCAGCCTACACATGCGGCGCCGAGACGCACGCCCCCCGTCTGACCTTTGACCCCCGCTCGTTCAGCCTCTCCTCCTCCCACGACAGACCGTTTTTATTCTCCTCTTTTTACCCCTACAGGTGACAACGTGTAGCTAACGACTACATATGAGCGCGACAGACTTGTTTTTTTTTTTACTATTCAATAGACAGATATCAGCGAGACAGACGCGCGCGCGCATGTGCGAGCTTGTTTGCGGCTGTGAGGAGAGACACCTGCGTCCCACGGGGATTGCGTGGCTTTGCTGTTTAGCGTGGACAGGTGACAGTGACGCACGAATTCGTTCGTCTGGGATCCTGTCTACAAACTTCACTTCTTTCATCCATGTAAACTATAAGCTCTCAGCTCCAGAGAGACAGAATGTTTGAGCTTTCAAAAGTAGAATTCTTCTCAAAAAACAAAAACAACCAAACAAAAAAAAAACCCGCACATAATATTTCAACGCAAAGAAGTAGATTTTACATTATATGTTTTATGTTAAAAATGACATCTCATCCCTGGCTAGAAAAGTAAGATGGATCTGAAATGCTGAGATAGATAGATAGATAGATAGATAGATAGATAGATAGATAGATAGATAGATAGATAGATAGATAGATAGATAGA
>JAVKLF010000161.1:9273172-9290620 GCA_034783495.1 Millerichthys robustus | reverse complement strand
TGTTATTAGGTCTGCTTCAGTCCTGGTCCACAATATTTCTATTGATGTTACTCTTGATGTAACATTTAGGCCATTTGCTTATAGATATGTAAACATTTTACAACCACGTATAACACCTTGTAAAATGTTTTTCACTCAAGACTATTGTTTTAAAAAAATCTATTTCTCTTTCTACATTATTTGCATTGGTTGTCACAGAAAACCAGCCAAGCATTGTGATACTGACATTACCGTGTTAATGTTATGACAATGTTAATATTGAAAGAATATTCGGTGTCTTGTTTTTTTCCCATGCATGAGCCTTTTTAACCAGAAGTACTTTCAGTCTAGCTGTGTAATAAAAGTCTAACTGATGGAGTTACACATTGATAGCTTTTCTACTGTAAAATCCACCAAAATAATCTCCATATCTCATACATAATAACCACCGTGTCCTTGTTTTCCTTTCAAACCAAGGCTGTTTGTCATAAAAAATAGTTTGGGTTGGCAGCAAAAATCCATAACATCTGTTGGTACAAAAGTCCATCTCCTTGTGTTTTGTGTTTTTCACTCCAGCAAACACTATCAGCTGGAAGACATTATGTAGACACACGTGTGCCTTTAACATGTACTTAAATTAATTTAAGACGAGTCCTGTGAGGTAGTTAAACTGGACCTTGTGTGTGTCATAAACGGATACTGATAATGTTTGATTTGAATCATTTATAAAAACTCATAAGAATACAAGAGCCAAAATCACGTGGTGGTTGTGATACTACATGAAATAGTTTGAAGGTATTTTACAATGATTTGGAACTAGAATGCCCAATTTGAATCTATGTATATTTGAAGTCAGTTTGAATGTCTGTTTACTGGTGACTGGATAATTTTTCAAAATGTCTTTTCAACTGAAAACTTCAGCTAAAATGACTCAAAGCCCCTAAATTCCCCATTGACCAAAACTACAAAAGAACCGTCAGTAAAACTGTTGCTAAAATGCCTCCAACTGGCCCCTCCAACAGTTTTGAATTTCATTGTTTATATAATGAATTTCTAAACTATGCTGGTTTCAGATATGCAAAATCTCCCTGAAGCCTGAAAAAGTGACTTATTTTCATTATGTCATGCCTGTGCACCAAATGGAAACCTGCTTGAAGGACCAGTGGGGGACAAATGCAGATGCACAGAGGGATACAAATGTCTGATCTGGTTTTGTTCGTATGCCAGGTGAACAGTTTGAAACTATGTGAGCAGGTGTCAATGTATATTTACCATTTAATTATTGAAGAAGACTCCTAAATATTGAAACAAAAACACAAAGAAAGTCTAATAAAAAAGTAACATCTGACAATAGTACAAACTATAACTACTTTTACATATGCTACTTGTTTTTTTCATATCTAATATTTAAATCCCGTAAACTCATCAAAGTTTCCCTCCAAATTGTCTTTTTAGTTTATTTTCTGAATGCAACACAAAGCCAAGATGCGCAAAATGTAAAGATAGATATTCTGAAATGCAAAAAATATAGCCTAACGATATAATCAACAAGTAGTTCTTTCGAACTTTTACACCACAACATTTGTATTCTTTGCTCTGAAAAAACAATGCGGAACATGCAGTTTTTTTGGGGTTGGACATTCAACAAATGGCCACACCTATTGCAGGATTCCAAAGACTGAAGTCTTCAAAAACCTCAGTTTTATTTCACATCTGAAGAAAAAAAAAAGTCTGTCTAAAAAATGTCAGTTTCTGGGACAATCCATCAAGGTTCAACTGTTTGCATTCCAGTGTCATTGTATAAATATCAAAGTAAGGAAAATGAGTTTAAAATGAATGAATTAAAGAAAAATGAAGCGACTGACTCCACCTCCTTCCCACGAACCCCGCCCACATTCCAGGATAACAATTTAACTTGTTCAAGCAGTTGCTTGATTATTCAACTAAATTGCTCAGGGTGCCACAGTTACTCAAAGCCAACAACTCAGGGGCTGGAGAAGGATTATTATCTTTTACCTTTTAAATTTGTTTATTTTGTTGCATTGGACCATAAATTTGAAGTTTACGATTAATAAAAAATTAAAATAAACAAACAAAAATGATTTTTTTGGGGCGCTCAATAGTGATGGAAGTCACCTGACCTAGACCAAATGTGGCCCCTTGAGTTTGACACATGTATCAGAGTCATGAAGACAGAACCCACACAGTGGCAGCTGCTTCAGAAGATATGATCATAATCTCTGAACAGAGTCGGGACAGTAGTTTATATTTCTGGTGATGGTTTAGTCAGGTGGACGACTGTTCATAAACACATTCCACAACTCCAGACAATGAGCCATTTTCCAGAGAAGGTGGAAAGCAGAAATGTTAAAATCACAAGCCTGTTCAGTGTTTTAGAGTGATCAGGGCTTTATAAAACCTTCCATCTTTGACCCTCGGACACATGGCTTTCTCATTGTCCTCACATAGCCTGTCTTCTGTCCCGTGTCCTCCTTGTGCTTCAGTTCAGATTGATGGTCATGTGGATGCACCTGGCTCATACTGCATTTCCTCTGCCTTACAAAAAGTTAAACTGAGCAGCCATCGTTTGGTAGACCACTCTATAGCACAGTGTTAGGAGCTATTGTCCTTACAATGAGATTCAAATACCTCATGCTCTTTATTGGGATATCATGTTTTTGGGAATCGGTGTGGGTTTATTTGTGGAAGAAGTCTGAAGGTGGCTGTGAGTTTTGGTGATACAGGGGGGCTCAGACTCTGTGTGGATCATGAGACTAACAGATGTGGCCCAGACTCTGTTCCCCGTCCAAGCTGCCATGGCAGTTGTTCAGTAATTCTGGCTGAGGTTCGGCCCGGGGAAAACAGGTTTCAGGCCTCGTGTGCACCTTTCCTTGATGTTTACCCTCTGTGTCGTCAGCCTGGTTGGGTTGAGCCTTAAAAACAGCCAGCTGCTGATGATGTCCAGGGCTGATAGAGGTATATGCTTTCATTGAAGAAGACTCTACTTACCCGTGGTGTGAATTTAACGTATGTTCTTCAAGGCCAAACTTCAGATAAATGAAGGTTTATCTATAGCTCTCTTATTGGACACACATTTACTCTCGATTCCTCCTCCTCTCCTGGCCTCGCTCTACTGAGTGATTTCATGACTTTTGTCCGTCGGCATCACAAGAAACAGATGTGAGCAAGATTCCTGCTGGTTTTTGTTTTCAACTGAAAAACCTGGTAGTTGGTCAGATTGATGACACTTTGTTTGCCTGTGAACATGGTCTTCGTTTTTATGGATTTATGGATTTTGGGAATGCATCTCTACTTTCAAAACACCTGCTCAAAAGGGATGTCAAATTGAAACAGATCTGTTCATGTCTCTGAGTGAAAAAAAAAAAACAAGAAAAGGGAACAATTGTTATTTTGATGGGGATGACTCTGGTCTATCTCCACACCAGGTTTTTGCTCAGTATAGAAATGACTGAATTAAAGCTCCTTTTGGGTTCAGGGATGCAAAAGTTTTGAACAACAATCACGAGCAATTGATTAGTGCTCATGGTATTGGAAATGGATCTCAGCTACTACTGCACCAAATTTTAGCTCAATGTGAATAAAAGTGACTGAGTTGTATCCATTTTTGTATTAGCAATGGTTGATTAGCTGCAACTTTATCTTCAATCAGATTGATAAAAAAAATTATACAGTTGTAGATGACCACCCAGTGACGACTTCTTGAAAAGTTCATTAAACTCCATCCAGTGTTGCACAAGACATTTTGCTAACAGACAGAGTTGACTCTAACAGACAAAAGCAAAATTTTAACAAAAAATCTCGTACAATCTGTTACCACTCAGAGTATGTGAAGGAAATAACTCTAGCACCTACTGCTTTATCAAATGGCAGCTCGATATTTGTTCAAATGGACGCGTTAAAGCCATTTTCTGTTAAATTTGCCTACCTGTGGCAGCCATTTTAAATCAGGTTGATTTTAAATGTTAATTAGTTGTAGCTGGGCATCCAATGAGTACTTTGGGAAAGTTTTATTCAAAACTGCACATTGTTTCATGAGATATTTTTCTAACAGGTAAACAAACCTACCCAGGCATCAACATTATTGGCTTTTTTGTGGCAGCAGGCAATAAATACAGTTTAAAAATACACGTTTTTAAACATTTATAAGCCACAAATGTGTGTTACAGCAGCTGCAGGAACCACCAATAATTTTCACCTTATAAAAAATACTGTCCAAGCAATCATTCACTTGAATGTACTCAAAGTCGAACTGTTAGGTCTCATCCAAGACTATCAAACGATTATTTTTTATAGTTTAGCACAGCACCAAGTGTTTAATGTCTGGTAGAGCAAAAATGTACTTCTGTTTAACACAGTGTGGCTGAAGTTGTCATGTAGAAAAAAAAACAATTAATGTTGTATCCTGGAGTTCTCTTAACCTGCGGTTAACCTGATAACTCCAAGAACAGCTCTGGAAAGTGGAATGAGGGAGCGTTGGTTTGCCAGCTTCAGAGGCCCTGTCGCTTCACGTTAGCAATAACAGTCAGCTGCATCACAGCCGGCTCTGTCTGGCAGTCAGCTGGAGAGCCTTAAACACCTGCTCATGTTAGGCCGTTTCCATGGAATAAAGCTGTAATTCCATCAGGAATTGATTGCAAAGGAGTGGGGGAAAAGGGAAAACAAATATGCGTCTGCACATACAGTAGACCGCACTGGAAAGAATGCCTCTGTGTATTTTTTTAAGAAAAGGGAAAAAAAAAACAGTTCTGTACTTTTACTACAAAAGATCAAAGAGGTCTTATGATATAAGACGGCGTATAAATCACGTTGAAGTGGCTCCTGGCCACCGTGATCTACAACCTTCTTCAATAATTATAAAGTGTTCGACTTGTTTCGCATGTTGATCTTTTTATGCACGTAAAATAAGTCAAAGTTTAGGCATGCACTGTTTGATGATTTGTGAATCGTTTAGAATTTGTATTAAATTATGCATAAATAAAACAAAAACACCCACACAAATCCTAAAAGTTGCTAGAGACAAAACACTGTAGAGAATTACTTCAAGGGGTTTCATTCTGTGGGGTGGCAGTAAAAGGGAACATACTTTCCTCAAACTTTTATTAAAAGAACAAGGATCTGTCGGCATCAAATGTTCACAAAACATGTCTCTGGAGGCTTATCATGGCAAGAACACGGGAAAGTTTTGAAGAACCCAAAAATATGTTGGTCATCAGAAAGGAATGGATTACAAAACCATCTTTTTCAGGAATTTGAACCCCACCAATCTTTGACAGATTGTGTACAAATGGAAACAACGGGAAACCTCTTTCAACCAAAGCAGAAGCAGCCAACAGACGTAGACAGCAGGTCAAGCAGTGAAGCTGTTTTTTTCCCCGTTCAACGCTTAGAAATGATAATGTCAAACTTGTGACTCGAACCCTTTCAAGCTGCAGTGAAAGGTCAGGTTTTAGGCCCTGTCCACTCAAGATATTCTTAAAAACAGATATTTTAGGCAGCACCTCCTGTCACACAAATGGATTCAGTTTGTGAGAAAACCAGATATTAAAAAAAAGAGTGAGATTTTTAAAGACTGATTGACAGATCGTATGCTGCAAAAATGCGGAGAAACTGCAAACAGTGTTAAAGGAAAAAAATATGTTTTGGGCGAATTTTTCCCAAACTAAGAATGTTCTGTCTTCTCAATTTAATATGTCATTATTGTCCTCATCCTATCACTATGATTTAGCATCTTGTATAAATTCCTAGAAGTTATTTATATATATATATAAAAAAAGTTAGTATAGACTATACCAAAAAATGTAATAGAAAAATAAAGAGGTAAAGTAAACAGGGCTTTGAAAAACAGCTACTTACTGTTTTTGTATTTGGAGTAAATTAAAAAACGAAATATCAAAAGCGTGTAATAATATGTAGTGTAATGTGCATTTTACTCTTGAAGCCTCTCAGAATACTATTGTTTTTTATGATTCTTTCTCCAAATACCTGAAGAACTGTTTCAACAATTTTAATCTTTATTCTAATAACACACTATTTTCATTCAACAATCAATCAACCACGTGCAGTACTATTTCTTTGAGGTTACAACTGTAAAAAAAAAAGCACGTTTTTCCATCATTTTGAAAACTACAAATTTCTCACATCTTCCAGATGGAAGGATAAGTGTTGTTGCCAGGACTGAATACGCTGTGGGAAAGTCCTGATATCAAAGCGTTCAGAAAGATCTGGAGAGTTCTTCTTGCACACTTCTTGGACATGGTCGAAACACAAGTCTCCACACATTCATCATCCCACAAGAGTGCTATTAACATCATCATTCCTCATCCAGTGGCAGGCGAAGCGTCTTGCTCAATCTGGAGTCATCTCTCGTTTGAGATCATGCAATCTGAATTTATGCATTTATCTGAGAGTACCCTGTTTATAACCTCGTCTCTGGGTGTTTCTCATTGCCCTTGACCAAGTGTTCCTCACAGTGGACTCCAGCCTCTTGTGGACACCGAAAAGCTTAACAAAAGTAAGTGACTGCAATGATGAAAGTTGCTTTTCTTACAGAAGTTATGTGTTAGAGTTATGTTTGTTAAATATGTCTGTTAAAAAACAATGTTTAGACTAAAATTTGTTGGCTTCTGTCAGCACAAAGCAGATCATAAAATGGAAAGCAATGCACACGTGCGGGAAATGTTTCCACATGATCTCAGAACAGGTTGTTTTGTTCTTGCCGTGTACTTGTTGTTTACTTTGTCTCCCCCCCCTCACTAAAACATGACATATTGTCTCAGCACTGACAGGTATTCTACAGATTGTCTCTGCTGAGCCTGAACACTTGCACATGCACGAACAATTTCCCCCCACGTTGACGGCAGAGCGAGAAAAACATTCCTCAAACAAGAAATGGTGGTGCCCTAAAGGACTTTGTGTGTGTCTGCGTGTGTGTGAGTGGGTATTCCCTACTATGTGAGGACAATTTTTGGCATCCACACCTACTTATAGGGACCTAAGCCTAGTCCCTTTGGGGGTAAACGCCATTGATGGGTCACGGGTTAGGTTTAGGACAAAGGTATGAATTGAGTTTATGTTAGATTTAGGGTCAGGAATGTACCTGTGAGGTTAGGTTTAAGATCAGGGATTAGGGTTAGGTTTTCGAAATTTATGGAAGTCAATGCAAAGTCTCTTTAACGATAGCCGTACTAGAACGAACATAAACACAGACATACATTTGTGTAAAAAAAAAAAAAAAAGACTGTGTACCCACAAGGAATAAAATTTGATTAGACTGTAATCCTCTTATGCTGGTGTCTTTTTTAGGATTTTGGCCCTATTATACTGAAAACAAACACACATTTACACTCACACACAGCTGCAGAGTGAGGCCAGGTGGATGACATCAGGAGTTGGGTATTGCTTCAGGTGGAAACCTTGTCATCTGCAGGGTGTTGGCATTGTACATGGACTTAAAACAGTGATCTCTGGCATGAGGCAATTTGTCGAGGCAACGGACAGAACAGCAAATAAATAAACATGTTTCCAAGGCAATATCAAGCATGTTCTCTCACGTCGACATCTGTGTTTTTGGAGAAGGAGCTTTCCCAAAGCTTCACTACTATTGCTGCACTTAAAACACCTGTGGCACAAACTACGAGCACGGCCTGGGAAAGGAAGATTTGCGGTTCTCTTGAGTTCCACACGAGAGCAGGGATGTGTGTCCTGAACAGCGCTGAAAGACTGGATTCCCTTCTGCATCGTCCACGTGGGAACAGGTGCGTCACAATCTTTGCAGCAGGGTCACGTGATTCGAACCCTGTGCCCCAATGTGTCCGTTGTGCAGAGAGTACTCAGTGCAAGTATGAAGCCTCCTCTGTTTCCTGTCCGCCCGGTGCAGCCAGGCTTGCAACTCGTCTCTCCTCCTCTATTCACCAGTCAGAAGGCTTGCTGAAAACAAAACCCAAAGAAAAAGTGTAAATGCGGTTGGTCCTGCTAGGTCTCGAGGGACCACCACTTTGAGGCTTCTCACAGTGAGGGAGAGATTTGATCCCTGCAGACAGTTCCGTGTGGTTAAAGAAACTGTGTGGCTGTTCCCAGTCGAGAGGAATAAATAAATAAACACATAAAAAAAGCTACCTCCAATTCATAACATTTTAATTGGCTTTGGACCCTTAGCTGTGGCACGCCTGTGGTTACAGCGGTCAGGCAAGTATGGAGCGCAGCAGCCACAGGATGTTTTAAGCTCCCGGAGAAACACACACACGCACACAGAGCCAGGGAACTACAATCTGTCTGTCTCTCGCTCCTTAAAGGCCAGCAGTGCTGCACTGCATGGCATTTCCTCTGACATAAACACTTGTTGAAATGAAACTCCCTCATTACATCGTGTTAGAATGACTGCACGGTGCAGAGAAACACGGCTCCGAACCCACCGGCGGCTCATGTTCCAAACAAGCTACATCACACTGTAAACACACAGCGCTTGTTTCTGTACAGCCTCACGGCTCTTTTGGGCTCGTGAAGGTTTCCACATCGTGTGACTCGAAGCTTTTGTGATAGCATATGGCTCCCAGGCCATTTGGAGCTGCACCAAATGAGATTATAATAAAACTTACAGACAGTAATCACTACATATACGTCTATAACCAATTACCTGCTGGACTGAACCTGATCCAAGATGGCTACCTCAGCTAATCAAACTTAGAAAAATGCTAAAATGTCATCAAAAAAACAAACAAAAAAATTGAGTAAGTCCTCTGGATGGGTGTTTCTTTGTTGAAATGTTTCGTTTCTTCTCCAAGAGACTACATCGGTCTAAAGAAGACTTAGACTTAAGAAGTCTCTTGGAAAAGAGATGAAATGTTTCAACAAAGAAGAACCCGTCTAAAAGACTTACTCAATTTAAAAAAAAATTATCCCTGGATTATTGAGATGCATCAGGATACATCTCAGTCAGTTTTATAAATATGGAGGTACAAGTGGGTGTCATAGTAGCTGAGCGTTATCCCCAAAATATAATCTGAGAGCTTACTGATTGTTCAGGATCTGTTTAAAACTCTGGCAATAACTGTTTTAGTCACCACTGTCTGTCTGTTAGCAAAATATCCAATGAATCAGTAAACAGATTTCAATAAAATGCTCAGAAAGTATTTAGTGCACATTTACAACTGATTAGTGTTGGAAGTCAACTTGATCCATTACGGCTGAAATTTTCTATCCTTTTCAATCTTAGCAAACACAACAATAGCTATAGCTATAGCTGTAGCTACAGCTATAACCCAATTGGTTTTAAGAAAAAATGTTCTAATTCAGGGTGGTCATAGCTGAGAGTCATGCTCATTACATACTCTGAGAGCTAACATTCTTTCATAAGAATTCAAGGAGGCCACCTTTTTGAAGATGATGTCTGCCTTTTCCCCCATACTAATGTCCTTCTGGTACCTCAAAGCCACAGAAAAATTCTTCAATTAGAGCCTGATCTCATGTCACACATCTGTTGATCCCATCCACCCAGCTCCTGGACTTTCCTACCTATTTATGAGAAAGCCATCCATCCGCCTTCACGCCTCTTAATCCCCCAGCCTCCATTATTCCTGGGAAGTGCACTGTCACCATAGCGATCGAGAATGAAAAACAGAAAAACAACACAACAGACAGGGAGGAAGCAAAAGAAGAAGTAGAAAAAAAAACTTTAATGGGAGAAATGCAGAAGAAAAACAGGGAAAGAGGCAGGAAACAATTGTGAAAATTCTCTAAAGGTCAAAGCACACGCACAAACATATAGGAAAAAAATGAACAAAGATAAAAGAAAAAAAAAAGAAAGCCCTGGAAGTGTCAGTACGGAGTTTGTGACGCACTGACGGTGCAGGGTTTGCCTGCTCAGGCGAATGGGTCTCAGGGGCTCTTTATTTTTAAAGCTTGACTGCAATTTGGATAAGAGAGGCAGTGGTCCCAGAGCAGGAGCCGCCAACCCTGTCAAGCTGCCGGAGGAAACCCTACGCAGGGTCAGCGAGTCAGTCCCCATCCCCCACACCTCGGAGGCACGCACCTACTTCACATTCGCCGGTTCTGACCGTATTAGATGTTATCGGAGCTGAGAGGCCTGTCAGCGTGTTATTGTTTACCGTGTCCTCCCTTCATCTCTCTGCCCAAAATCAAAGGAAAATATAGCTCTGACATGAAATGTTGAAACTAATCTGTGACCATGGAAACACAAAAACAATAAAAGCAGCTGTTCGACAAGGACATACAAGGTAGTTTAACAACTATTATTCAATTTAAATGGATTCAGAGCTTACATATTGATGCAAATTCATCATGTAAGGTAATGAGGCCAACAAATGGGAGCATGCGAGCTGGAGAGATGAACCTGATTCGTTCATGTTTTGATCAGGAGGCTCCGTTACGAGAGCAACTGTGAAGCCTCCACAAGGCTAGCTGCTGGCTTGTTGATGGGATTAGAGAATACATAATTGCTCGCAAGTCACATGTGTCATAACGGGAGATGCCAAAGCCTTTGTAATGAGGATTATGTGTCTTTTTCCATGGATTCATTGTTCCACTCTGTGACATTATTGTGTGCGCAGTGAGGGCTCACATCTCTCCTGTCCTGACTGTCTTTGTCTGATTGCACACGGGGGCCAACTACCTCGACTGTGCACTTGGAACTTTTTACTGGTCAGTCCGGAGATGGTGCGGCGCTGGCCAAAACCTGTAAAACTAGCTCAAGCATTTCACTTAAAGGTGAGAACTAATAGAATCTTTGAGTTTGACCCCCAAAAAAGTGAAAAATCCTTGTACCTTAGCTGATAATTGAGTTATTGTGGTTACTAAGCCATTATTTGAAGCTTTTACTTTTGTTTTTTAGTGCTAGAATGGTGAAAAGAAAACGCCAAGCTTTTCAACCTGTTTATTGTTCAGTTTTTTACTTACACCCACAGCTGTTGTAAAGTCAAATTAAGTAGTTGCATTTACATCAATCATCTTTTACATCAATAATGTCTCTTAGAAAGCTGCTCCTGTTTGCTTTGTGTAAGTTTGTGTGTTTTATGAGACAGAGAAGAAAAATGTTAACCAAATAAGACCAAAGACTAAAATGTTAAAGTCTGTTTGTATGTTCAAAAGGAGCAGGTCAATAAAGGTCATTTACAAATGGGTAGGCACAGATTTAGTGGTTAAGTCAGAGAGAACAACTGGTTAGCTCAGATTTACATACAACTGTTTATTCACCTCAGCTTTTTCTAGAAGTGTCCTGTAAGGCGACACAATTCCAGCAAAAGCTGAAATATGAAGAATCAGCTGAACAGCGTTGTTGAGGCTCCATCAGGATCATGTGATCATCTTTCAGAGTAAGTGTTAGTGGAGTTGTGTGGCCTTAAAGAACAGCTGGATTCTCACGAGATACAAGTCATGAGAAAATCCATCGTACCAGACTTTCAGGCTTCATGGGACCAACAGGATTCCATACTGAGACTGATCAGGGTCTCACATTGGTGTTTACAGCTGGTCCAACATAAGTGATGAATTATTATCAAGACTCTGAAATCTTTTCTCTATAGAACTGATATTAATGCTTTTGGCAAAGCTTACCAACCTGTTCGTTTATTTTATTGAGTTTACGTTTGCTTAAACAGCTGATTCATTCGATTGCTTACAGAATTCACTTGTTTCCAAATGTGTATCAGACAGTTTGCTCCATCATGTTCTGCCATCTGGTCTAACAAGTTAAAGAGTAGTTTTAAATTAAGTAACACAAAGGCATGGTAAAGTCAAGTTTAAAAGAAGAAAAGGATATGAAAAGCTTGTAATTTATTGTTTTATCTAATACATTTGTGCCAATAGTTTGATGGGTCTCAACAAGGGGTGTTAACTCTTTTTTTCATGCTGTTTTTTTTTAAACTTTTAATATTTTAGCATTTTCTGTTTCTACCTGCTCCCAATCAGTAATGTAGTTAAACATGACTGTCTGTCTGAATTTGAACTAAGAAGAGCTGATTTTAATAGTCTTTGATACAAGGCTGTGGTTCCAGAAAGCCTTAGGCCTTATCGTGCACAACAAACATAAAAATAACTGGACTAAATATTACTCAAAATACAATTTTACAACTTGCTTTAGTATCGCTCTTGACTCTGCTGCAGGAGTGAGGCAATCAAAGATTTACATGAGCTTTGAAGTTCAGGTCGTGGAATGAGCTTCCTCACGTGTCAGACAGTTAATTTGTGGGAGCTGGAGGACAGAGAGGGTTGGTGGTGTTTGAGGCCTGCAGCTGCTCAGACCTGATCGACGCTGTGCAGTTCTGCAGGGCCTGAAAATACAGAGGTAATGGAAAAGAAGTCTCTGATCTCTAAACACTCATGACAGTGGCAACAGTTTGCTAAGTGAACAACCTTGGTAACAGTGGGCATGGAAAGAAAGCTACAAGATTGAAAGAAGTTTGCACGTTCACAGTGCTCGAGGATCAGACCTGCTGCTTGTCAAAACTGAGCATCTTGCTAATTTAACAAACTGCTTCGGGCAACTGCAAAATGACATGCAGAAGGATGCACTGCTCGGGGAGCTGCTCCATACTACCACTGAACAGCACTGGAAAGATGTGTGACTTAAAGTATAAACAAGCCTTTAGTCCAGCACAAGACAATGGTGATGACATCAGGTGCCTCCCTTTTATACGGAGAAAGTTAATAGTTGAATAAAACGCTGCAAGTTGCTCTCACAACTCCTCCTGCATAATGCTCTATTGCCTAGAAGGGACCAACTAAAGAACAGAGCAAACCTTTATTATTAGTCGTGGTCGCTGTAGTTTGAACATTCGGTTGGCTGCAGTTTGTAAGTTGTGCCACTAGTTGTCACTAAATCCTAAAGTTTGAACTGTACGTCTATGTTTACGTCACTTTTTAAATGCACGTTCGTGTGTCAGGGTATGTCTACAGATTCCAAGCAAGCTGTTCAAAAAGATTTAAATGGACAAGACATTTTTGAACAAAGAATATGAATAAACACACAATTTTGCAATATTTTGTTTGACTGTGAAATTAACCCAAGTCTCAACAACCTAAAAAATGATTCTATTTTGCCTTTTTTTTAAACTCTGTTTTAACAATTCCAGAAAATGTTTCTTTAAGGCTTTAGAAAGTTGTGAACACACTTCCTGCCTGTTGTTTCTGGGTTACCGCCACTCTTAGCTGTGGCCTGTCTATCAGCTAGGGAGGCGAGTACAGCTTATGGATTCTTAAAGTTTAGCTTTACTTTTTGCAGTAGCAGTAGCACATGACCTGTTTTAATAAACAGCCTCTGAAGTGTTTAATTACGTGATCATTTGTTTTATAATGTTCATTTCATTTATTTGAATATGAATATATCCCATCTGTGTTTGTGGGATTGTGTGCGGTCCTGCTTGTGTACTTTTAAACACCCTGAAAACCATAAAACGGTCCTCCGTGGAGCGAGCCTTCACACAGCCTATCACTCCATGACCAGTCGCGCTGTTTGACTCGGGCCAATGTGCAAAACAGCTGTGGAAAAGGCCTCATGCCTTTTTCTTTAATAGACTGTCCCTTAAGATATATTTTTTTCCTACTCTACTCATTTTTATCAGAAGTACATAAATACCCACCCACTTCTGTCATGTAAGATTGGTTCTCCTCCAAGTATGACATGATGGAGCTCATCTGGATTGAGTTAGGGTGGGGCACCCTGTGGAGATAGAGTGGACAAGGAGTGTCATTACTGAACAGATAAAGCTTCACAAGCAAAGTTGGGCTAAACAAAAACTCTGCAAATGGGCTTAAATCGGAGGCAACCAGACTTAGATCAATTCTTTTTTTGAAAACGTTTCAACACCTATCCAGGAGTCTTTGTCAGCTCTGGTAGCTCATACTGAGCATCAAGCAGTTGGTGAAGTTCTGATTTTAAGGACATGAAGGTCCAGCCTTCCGAGCACATTCTAATTCAGTTGCAAACCAATGACCCACCTGTTGCTGTCCTGGGTCGTTAGGACCTATTGTTTGGTGCAAGTGGACTAAGTCTTGCCCCGAGCTGCTGACCCTCCTGTGGGGAGCTCAGGACAAGACTCAGCAGTCCATTTGCACCTCAAAAATAAAGGACACACTTCCGATGATAACAATGTCCAGATTTTGGACAGGGAGAACATTAACGGTGTTGGTTTGAAAGAGGTGTTAAGGAAGCCATCTTGGTCAAAAGGGAACAAATGTCCCTCAATCCAGGGAGCGGGGTACGCTTTTAACTTCCAAGTGTTTACATCTCAGTCATCGAACACATTCCAAAGAGGTTAGGCCGGCAGTCTTATCAGGATTCAGGTGATCATATACTCCACTTACACCAAAACAATAGCACCTAACAACCCAGGGCGCCTAGCGCTCAGGAGGCGGTAACAAACATCTGCCTAAATCAGATAAATTAAAATTAGTTTAAAAACCCAGTCGAGAGCCAACAGTGGCAAATAAATGGAGTCAGTGCTAAATGATTATGTTGATCCTATTTTTTAAAGTTACTTGTTTGGTGTTAGAGTTTACATACAACCAAGAAAAGTACAGTAAACCCCAACTCATCATGTCCATGCCATGCAAATGTTTTATTTAAGCTGCTGAAACAAGTGGCTTGGTTTGCTTTTTGAGTGAACTTGTACCTGGTGTGGTGTGTGGAGAGGCCACTGGCTCAGTAAAATGTGGAGGTGGTACTGTTATCTTATTTTACGGTTCACTGGTCAGGTTGTTTCCCTATTCAGCTCTGATTTTTTTCCTTTTGACCACAGCGTTGAATGACATTATCTTCATGAAATGACATTTCCTTGTGAGCCATTTGTTTCTGAAAACATTTCCATTCTCTTCTTCAATCTCTCTAGCGACAATGTTTCCCAGTCATGCAGAAAACATCTGAACTTGCATCACAAAAAGGTGACTTCTGAGCGCACCTGTTTGTTCTACCGCTGCATCACTTTTATTTTCTGCTTCAGCTGCCCCTCGACAACCTCTGGTGGCTATTTAGGGAAGATTATAGTGTCATCATTTATGCTTATGGATGTAAATGCGTAGTTCAAATAGCCGACATTTTCCCCGGGTCTTGTTTGATTATGCGAGAAATTTTCTGACGAGAGAATCAAGCTTGTTTTTGACGACCTTGTGCATGTTAAACACCCATTAGATTTATCTCCTCGCTGGCTTTGATGGCAGAGCAATCAGGCTAATTGGCCGTGGCAACGCTGATGAAATATTTCAGAGGGGAGAGAAGGACAAAAGACAGACCTGGAAAACTGAACCAATATCATTAATCACAGACAGGAATCTGCTATTAATGGTGTCTGTTTTCTATTATGGGCTGAATGCAGACGTCAGGGATGGGGATTATCTGACCGCTGCTATGAACCCAGCTGTCCTCGGCATGACCAAGGTTCACTCTGATCAGGCGGCAAGCAGAGATTTTTAACGGGAGTCATTGTCAGATCCAAAAAGGACACGATAAGCCAACTTTGTTGCTATCTGTCAAGGCTGCACTGGATGTAACAAATCCTGCAGGTGCAGCAGCCTGAGCAAACAGAGTCACACCACCCACAAGTTGTTGTTTTTTTCTCTCCTTTGAGTAATAGAAGTTTTGGAGGAAACTGGTTTTAGACATAGCAGAAGTCTTGGCTTTAAAGGGTAATGATGCAGGTATCAGACTCAAATAATAATTTGTTCTTTAAGCAAGGCTGTCCTAACAACTGTGGATTTCCTCCATTCATCGTCACCCAGGTCAAAATAAATGATGACATGTAGTCACAACAACAACTTTTGTTTCACTAAAACCATGCATATACTATTTTAGTTTTTGTTAACTTGGAAAATGTCACAACAAACACTGACATATTGAGACTTAACTTGTTACGGTGACCTATTTGCAAAAAGTTCATGAAAACATGGTAGTTTCACAACAAAATTGTAATTATTACCAGAACTGTTTTTATAAACAATAACGTGTTTTTCTGTGAGAATATAAAATGAAAACATATTTTTGTTGTTCATGCACTTGTGATAAAGAAAGAAAAATAACTAAATTAGACAAAAGTATTATGTTTCAATGTGATGTTTTTGGAATTGGGAAAAACAGTCGGAGAAGCTATTTGAGGTAAACCCGTATTTTGGTTTGAAACTAACGGGAATTCAATCTTTTTTTTTTTCTTCAATTTCAACAGGAATAAATCAAAGTTTGATCCTCAACATATTTGTAAAAGAGTATCGTGACACGAAAAAGACATTTCTGATGATTAAGAAAATAATAGAGTTGTTGTGTAAACTCCTAATGAGTTTAACTTTCAACAGGCCTCTCAGATTGTGACCAAATGGAGAAAATTTAGGAACACTGTTTCTTATTGGCTCGTCTCTTTTTGACTGTTCTTCCTATAAAGTGGGAGCTCCGGAGTTATAATAAATCCTCAGCCATTTGGGTCAAACATTAAACTCCCCCTTGCCCCCCTGATTAGCTTAGAGTATGATGAAGAGGAAAGATCCTGCATGTAAAATACAAAGAGAAAGAGAAAACAGATTGCATAACTACTTTGAAATACATGGAAAAAGGTCAGAGTTTGCACTTTTTTCTGGCTATCATTCATTCCAAATGATAACATACAATTTTGAAGAATGAATCAAACAGTACATCATAAAGCAGAAAAACAAACTGAAACATTGCAACACACAACACATCAAAGATGCGTTGAATCATTGAGGAAATGTCTGATTAATGATTTTTTGTGCATCTTTCATTCAGCTTTACCTCTTAAACATGCAAAAAGTCATAGAATCCACTGTAAATAAAAAGGGATGTTTAAGCAGCTTACTGTCAGTTCAGAGCACTAATGCTGACTTCTGTTGGATTACAGATAAGGTTTAAATAAGTATGACCTTACTGACGAGTGTTAAATATTCACAGAAATAATTTTTCCAAGTGGTTAAAACTTAAAGATGATTTGAAATTAGAGGCATGTGTGATGATCAGTGTTTTAAATGTTTAGCTTTTGGCTTTGGGGTTTATTTTTGTGTGTTAGGGCCAGGGTTGTGTTTTCATTTAGTTCTGCTTCTCAGCTTCTGCCATGCCCAAAGCTTAGCCGTCTTCCCTCTTCCAGTTCTAAATAGTTCCTCTGCCTACATTGCATTCATTCCTCAGTGGAGCATTAAGCATCATATGTGCCATATCCTGTCTCCTCGATGCCTCCTGAAGATTATTTCACTCAGTTTTTGTAAGTTTGTTCTGCTGTCATGTGAGCTTTTGTTTTCTTTGAAAATAAGTTTTTTTATCATTTCTTTTTAGCTCCTTGTGTCTGCATCCCTGGGTCCAAATTTTCCTGAAACCGTGACAACACGATTATCTCTCTGCAACTTGCACAAACTGCAGTTGATCAGTACACAATAACTAAATAAAGTTTGTGATGATAATACACTGTGAGCTGAATGGAGAAGTAAAAATGTGAGAGATGTATG
>JAVKLF010000161.1:9223656-9247375 GCA_034783495.1 Millerichthys robustus | reverse complement strand
TAAATGCTGCGGTCAATTTTGCTTTTCTTCTACATTGCAAGAAACAGCATGCAGCATTTATGTCAGCTGACGAGTGAGATTGAGATTACTAACAGAGGAAAATACTAATTTCAGGTATTTTAAGTTTATTTTATTAATACTTAAAAAAAAAACTTTTTTAGCATAAATCGTGAGCTACCACTATAGAAACTAAATAAATTTTCACCGTGTCCATCTGGTATGAAAGTCAAAAGATTGTATATAGTACCCTTGTAGTTAACATTTTTAACAGGTATGTATCATGTAAGAGTTTGCATGTTCTCTCCGTGATTGCGCGAGTTTTCTCCGGTACTCCGGTTTCCTCCCACAGACCATAAACATGACTGGGCATAGTAGTTGTGTTAATTAATCAATTAATTATCCAAATCCTAGTAGTAATATTTATTCATCTAAGCATGATTTTCCCTAGAGGATACAGTGATGTAAAGATATATCAAAATTCAAGGGAGTAGATAATGTGAATTTGACACGTAAAATATTTGATGTCAGAGATTGGCTTTGTAATTTCTTCCAAGCAAGTGTCAGGAATGAAAGACTTATTCTACTGGAAACTATGAAAAGATATACCAACTGCTGCAGAATTACTGGTTTTATTAAAATTGTGTACAACTGGCTCAGGTTGACATGTTACTTTTATGTCTTATTTGATGTTGAATGACGCTACTGTTGGGAAAAGAAGATTGATATGAAAAATATTGTGTGTACTGGTAATCTGGTAAGTTGCCCTGAAATTCAAGAAGTGAAACACAGAAATGTTGCGACTATTTACCCAAAACACCCAAAGATTCCATTTTTATGGTAAAAATAGGTAAAATATTAAGACTTCAATTTGATTTTAGTTTTTAAATAAGAGTATGAGCATTTTTACGTTTTCTGTTCCAGTGTTGGCATGAACTTAACCTCTGCTTTATGAGTACCTGACATCAATTTCAAAACCTCAAAAAGTAAAATATGTCTTTCAAAATTTACCTGCAATACATTTTGATGTTAGATCATTAAAGACGTTGGTCTGTTTAACATATTGTTTATTTACTTAATCAAACATGAGCACTCTCCCGTAAGTGATTTCACTTGGCACAGAACCCGTGTTAAACTAAAAACAGTGTGCATTTAGAACAGCTTTTTAAATAATTAATTGCATGCATCAATCAGTGTGTGATGCGTTCTCTCTTTCTTTGTTGATAGTCTCTAATTTACACCCTGGAAAATAATCACAAATTCAAAGCTGCTAAATAAGTGTGTCCTGCTGCAGCTCAGCACGGCTCCCTCTAGTGTGTTTCTAAGGAGCCGTGAACATGCACATGCCAGCCAATCGACTCCTCGTGTTTTCCTGCTTGGTTGGAGTTAACCTCCATTTTACCAATTTGTCTGTTTGAACTGAAACCACCAGCTGTGTGGCTGCAATTTTTAAATCAGCTGAATAATTACTTTGGTTACGGGGCATCTCACCTCTGCAAGCAACATTATCGGTGACATTTTCATTTCAAATAAGTGATTATATACAAGTTGGCCTCGAATGAAGCTCTCTTTGTCTATGTGTCCGTTTGTATTTTCATAGTATAAAGTAAAGCTAATTCTCCATGGCCTGAAGCCTTTCCCTACTACTTGACACTGAATCTCTATTATAGGATGTCATATTGCCAGGTACGGATTGACACGGTGTCAGTTTAATCTCCAGTGGTTGCCATTAATGGATTAAAAGAGCACATCCAACGTTATCATGTATTAGTGGTGAAATTGAGAACATATTTTGGCTCAGTGATAATAAGCTCAGGCTATTTTTGTGTCATGTTCTGTTGTCTTGGTAGCAAAGTGGCAGATATTGTTTTTCCTTTAGGGACTCGGAGGACTTCTATTGTCTGAGTGTAATACCCAAGTGTATAAAGAAAGAGCCCTGGAGAGGTGGCTTTTGACTGAAATAAATAGAGCTTTATAGGTGAGTTTTTTGCTTTCAGGTTGATGCAAAATTATTTTTCTACTCTCAGTTTTTACTGTATTTTTTTTAAACATACCCAAAACATTTTCATATAGAACATGACTGTGGAGAAAGCCCTAAAAATCTGCCCCAATGCTAGGCTTGTACAGGTTGAAATGAAAGGGGTTTAAAATGTTTTACTGTGTTCTCTGTGTGTCCTAATGTGCAGTGGACTGCCCAGACTGAGTCACACAGCTGTCCCTGTGCTTTTAATTAGCTCTAATAACCGTTTCAATTCCATTAGCAGGAAGCACCAGCCTTCTCTCAGCACTACCAGTGCCAGTCCACAAGAACACAGAAAACATGCACCCACAATTACACATCATGTCAGATTTATACTAGAAATTCACCTGAAAAGATGTTTTTCATTTTGTGGATGTGTGTGGATAAGTACAAAGGAAAGCTGGAAACATGTTGCAGTAGCGTAGAAAATTTAGAGCATTTTAAATTTAAATATCTCTGTGGGCGTAGTTAAGTTGTAAGAGAATTAAATAACATCTAAAATGAAAAAGTTACACATTTAATATTAAAAGATTTAAAATGAAATGATAACATTGTCTTCGGTTTGTACATTTCTTTTAGAAAAGTATGGCAATGTTAGCAAATCCTTGTAGATTTAAGCCCTTAGAATTTTCTTTTCTATTGTTTCCTATTCCAGTATTTCTTATAGGTTTTATAGGTTATGTTTTCTCCTCATAATAAAAAACAATTTAAGGTAAATCTTGAATTTGATTTTACTCAAACTGTGCTCCAGTAAAAAGCAACATACTCTAAAAAAATCTCGTCATTAGCCTTTATATTTATGAGTCAACTTTTTTACTTTCTTCTTCATCCCACATAGGCTTTTTTTCTGTTAAAAGTACAGCTTTTTGTTTTTCAGGCTGTAGTTGTTCTGAAGACTCAGGCAAAAGTTTTGTACTTTATGGTAATTAACTAACCAGATTGTTTTTCCCCCCTTCTTTTTATACAGCCTTGAAGTGCTTACTGTCAAAAACAAACTAAGTGTGGCTGCTTATTTTAGCACAACCTTTTCTCTCTTCTTTTCTATACAGAATCTGTTGTCCATTATTATTGGAGCCTAATGTGTGGCCTCTTCTAAAACCAGCTGTAGAGTATCTTTTAAGTCTAGACTCTTGTTTTGTGGCTGCATTCGTCTCAGACATAGAATCTGTAGAAAAGCTTGATTTTTGTCTGTAGTACGTCTCAATGTGGGTGTTAAATTTTAATTGTGTAGAATTTCAAATGTGTTTTTTGTTTAGCTAAAATAAAAACAATACTCCTGCTTAAAAATATTCCAAATTTCCCTATGTTTAACAAAAGAGCGTATGTCTGTGAGGTAGGCCAATGGTTTGCAAAGTTGGCATTAGTACCCCACTGTGGGTCACGGAACATCAGGCAAGGGTCTTTAGATAACATCCAAATATAAACTTACATTTTAAATATGTTATTGACATATTTTCACCATAACTATAAAAAAATCAAATAAAACCAGTTGTTATAAATTAGGAAAATGGTATCCTAGTTAGTAAGACTGTTTGTGTTGTCATTATTCTGTTTAAATTAGGGTTATTAGCAAAGTTAAAACATGAGCTCTAAAGTTTTGTTACTTTACTTTGTGGGTTGGAAGCCAAAAAAGTAATGGTCATTTACTTTTTTTCTGCTAAATTTTTTTACTGCTACTATTTTTTTTTCAGCTCACCAACGTGGTGGTGCCCTTCATGTTTAAATACGCAGTGGACGAGCTTAACCAGATGTCGGGGCACATGCTGAACCTGAATGACGCGCCAAGCACTGTGGCTACCATGGCAACGACCGTGCTGATTGGCTGTAAGTCCAAGACTTGTGTTACTCTGGCAGGTGTTGCACTTATCAGAGGAGACTGTGGGACTCTCTGTTGTCTGCTGGCTGACCTTTCCCACCACATTCATATCAATGCTGCTCCGCAACATCCTCTTTGGATTATTTACATGATGTGCTGCTGCCTTATGTTTGAGTTACTCCTTTTTTAATTTGGCAAACAGAAGCAGATATTTTTCTAAATCTTTTTATTTTTATGAAGATGCCAGGGATGGTATTGTTTTTAACCCAAAATTTTAGAGCTTTTTCTTTTTCATTTCTTTCTCAAAACTAACCTGTTAGTGCAATCATGCATGTGAAAACGGAACAGTTTTAGAGCTGCTAATAAAAAATTTTAAAAAGCAATAAAGTATGAAAAACAGTTTTAACCTGATCCTCACTGCAAGTAACTTTGACCTTAGCAGACACAAATATAAACTTAATGTATACTTCATTACTTGTTTTGATTAGTCCACTTAGAATGTTGCACACTAGTGGCTGCACGTTTAAGAGACTTGTGGGAAAAGGATCTTTAGGAAAGAAACGTTATTCTTTCTGCTTGTTCTTTTGAACGCCCAGGCTCCTGGATGTGAAGCCTGCAGTGACTGGTGTAATTTGGCTGTCAAGGTTGCACAGCACTCATCCTACCTTGTCAGATGTGGACACATTGTTCATTAGATGAGCATTTCTATTTAACGCCACATTACAGCCCCCGTGAAGACCGTCAGACAGAGAGATTATCACCCTGACTTTGGTCTCTGCAGACGAGTCACGTGTTTGCACAACTTAGCGAATTCATCACAGGATGACTGTGTATCTTTCAAACACAGACACTTATCAATTTGTGACAGTCATACTAGCCATGCGATTGTGTAACAGTGTGATTAGTTTCATTTTTAACCGTTAGCGTGTCGATTTTATTGAACTAGTTTGTTTTTGCTGCATATGTCTTTTATATGACTTATAAAGACAATCCGTCAGAAGTAATTAATTTTTAAAAATGTCTTCAAGAAAGGCATTTCTTTCTTTTGCTCTTGTTCTTCAGAGACTGTAAACTCAGAGTGGTAAAATTTTGAGGATGATAATAATTGAAAGCTCACTCTCGTCTTTCCATAACACTCTTCTTAAGCCTCCCTCCTCCCTTTTAAATATTCTGATCACACTTGTAGTTCCCTCCATTGTCACAAACACACACTTACACGCACACTCCGATATCCTCTGTTTTTCTGATTAAAGCCTTTGCTCCATTTCAGTCAAACAGCCTACATTCTGCTGCCATAGTAAAACATTTAAACTATGCTCTGTGTTTAGGAAGGCCTTAAAATCGCACACGATTGTCCTGCTGTTTAAACCTTTTTGGCTTTTCACAGCAGGTGTCCTAAAACTTTCTGTCTCCTCTGCTGATCCAGATGGTGTTTCACGGGCCTGTTCAGCTCTCTTCAACGAGCTGAGGAACACTGTGTTCGGCAAAGTGGCCCAAAGCTCAATTCGCCGCATTGCCAAGAACGTCTTTCTGCACCTGCACAATCTGGATCTGGGGTTCCACCTCAGCCGCCAGACAGGGGCGCTGTCCAAGGCTATTGACCGTGGGACACGGGGCATTTCATTTGTCCTCAGTGCTCTTGTTTTCAATCTAGGACCGACGGTCTTTGAAATGGGCCTTGTCAGTGCTATTTTGGTAAGTCCTAGAGTTAAAGCAAGGCCAAGCTGATGCTGATCATTTTTTATTGTATAAAAACTAAGGACTCTGTTCTATTGAAGGATCATTTAAGTGTGGTACCTAAAATAATATTGTAAAGCT
Source organism: Millerichthys robustus (assembly GCA_034783495.1). Classification (NCBI taxonomy): domain Eukaryota; kingdom Metazoa; phylum Chordata; class Actinopteri; order Cyprinodontiformes; family Rivulidae; genus Millerichthys; species Millerichthys robustus. Next base: position 9,241,724 of record JAVKLF010000161.1, on the reverse strand, counting down.
TTTTTCCTTCCATATAAATTACTTTGTATTTTGAAAGAAAAACTCAGAAGTTTGCATAAAAAAGAATTGACTTGCAGATTGTAAGGATCTGCTGTGCCTTGTTGATAAAAATGAGTTTTATCAGTCAACATTCAGTGTTTTTTTTTTGTGTCTTATTGTTCATTTCCCAGTAGCTCAGAACTTCCATCACCTCAACATTCTTCACAGCAGATTGTCTGGAAATTAATTTTGGAGATATTGTCTCATTTACATTGTAAATGGAATCTGAATCCCTGTGAACTTTTGGTGGAAACACAGTCGATTAGTGTCAATGACGAATCCCAGAGCTTTGTTGTGGCTTATTGTCTTCCTGCAGAGAATACCCTAAACAGATGTGTCCCTTCTTGGCTACCCCTTAAAAAGCATCTCCTCTAAAGCTTTGTTCTATCGCTCCATCTGGTAAAATATTGTTTGCAATGAGGTCAAACTCTGTTGTCCAAACTCAAAGCTTTAGCACCAATACTTAGAGTACCGGTAATAAAGCTGTGCTATACCGACAATAATGTAGTGCAATGTGGTTGCTAGAATTTGATGATAAAATGTGTGTTTACTGCCTATAAAAGATGCCTATCCTGCTTTTCTCTCCTGCAGTATTATAAGTGTGGTGGACAGTTTGCAGCAGTGGCCTTGGGCACCTTATCAGCGTATACACTTTTCACCATTCTTGTTACTCAGTGGAGGTAGGAAGATGTCTGTGCTTGCTTTATTTTTGTCTGTCTATAGGTCAGGATTGTTATTTCTTGGCAGGGTCCCTAAATACCTCAGTGGCGTTTTGTACTACCTGTAAAAGTTGTCACATGCTGGTTGAAACATAATAATGAAAGCACTCATCATTGTCCACGTGTCTGCATACAGGACTCAGTTTCGTATCCAGATGAACAAAGCTGACAATGAAGCAGGCAACGCAGCTATTGATTCGCTGCTCAACTATGAAACTGTGAAGGTGAGTTGCTACATCACTCGCCACCAGCGTTTGTAATCCACCTTTCCTTTAATTGTTTTAGGGTGCCAATGTTTTGTAATTTTTTTCATGCTGATAGAGGTCGTTACTGAGAAGTAGTTCAGCATATGGGTAGTGTAACCGGTTTTTACAGACATTTTTTAGGTGTGACATCTGTCAAAGGAACATTCATGTGATTGTCAGGATGTATTTTTAGTACTGTGCAAAAGTTTAGAACCACTTCTTCCTTGTTATTTTATCCTCCTTTCCAGAAGCCTTTTGGAATTGGTCTTAACCAATAGTTCTTCAGGCTTTCTCGTGATCTTTCAAAGGTTTTCTATTAACATCGATTGCTCCTTTTCTCATTTTTATTCCACATGACCATTTTCATAAGAATATCAATATTTTGAAGCCACTTAGTGTTGACATATGAATCATTTAGAGAAAATTAAGGCATTTTACACAAGAAATGAAGCAATGTTGTCTGCTATGAGGTTTCCTATAAGCCAGCAAAAGAGAAACATGGGGGACTGGTTAACTGTGTGGCTGCAGGTGCTGCTATCACATCTACATATATCACTCACCATGCTCGACATCTTCAGCGTCGGCCTTATGAATCCCACATAAAGAAACTTTGCTTCCAGCAGTCCTTTGTGAAAAAATAGGTTTGTTCCAATTTCTTTAATTGAACCCACAAAAAGTAACAAAAATCTCAGTTTAACAGGTATAAAATGTTAGGTTTTTTTTCATTCAATAACATAACTTATAAACATATGCTGGAAAGTGCAATGAGTTCTTAAAACCATGAGGACAAAAAACAAAGTGAAATGCATTTGTCATTGTCATTGTCTGGGTCGGCTTGACATTCATCCCAAATTCACTGTCAATGTAATAAAAACAAACCTTGATCGAGAAACTCAAAATAGAATTCTGTCAGTCATGGATTGAGTCTCCCCAAGCCCAAGCCTCAATAATATTGAAGGAGCGTGCGACCATGTTGACAGAAAACAAAAACCTGCAACCAATATTAAAAGAAAAACTCTGGGATGTTGTGTTTGGAAAATGATTTCTGAAGTCTACTTAAAGCAATGTCTAAAAAGCCGGTCTGAGAGGCAGTTAGACTCGCACGGCATACTTTACATAGAATTTTGGGTGCTTTAGTGGCCTTTCTGGATTTCCTTTTTTTTTGTTGCGTTGTTTTAAATGCTGTATTATTTGGTGTCCTGTTTTTCTTAACATCTTGTTCTGTTTTATTTTGTGTCATCTATGTCAATGCAGCCAGATTTAGCATCACTCTGAGCTGTGAGTGTGCATATGTAATTAGATCTCCACCCACTCAGAAATCCGTTCCACTTTCATAAAGGTTTGGATGAGAACCTGAAAGCAGTGCCTTGCGCTGCTTCAGTTTGCCACTTTCTTATTTCCCCTTCTCAGATTTCTCTGCATTTTCTTTTATGCAAATCCATGGTAAGTCAGTAGCTGCACAGCATCTCTGCTGTTAGCAAGAGAGGCAAATCGCCCACTTAACCAGAGCAGGGAAACAATAGTGCAAACTAAACAAACAGCACTGCAGCAACAATATGAAGTAATTGGCAGCAGAGTTGGGGGATTGTTGCGATTATTCTTTTGTTTTATGTTCTACATTTATGAGGTGTGCTTGTGGCGGATTCATAAGCCTTTTTTATCCTAATGATAGCTGTCTTAATCAGAATTTATTCTGCTTGTGTGGTGCAACATTTAAGAGAACTGTCTAAGCTTTGTTGGTAATGCAGCCATTTTTGTGAAAACAGGCAGAGGGAGAAAGAGACAGAGGCGACGATTTTGGTGATGAACACTCTGCAGCAGTTTTTTTTTGTCTCCTTTACAAGTGATGTTTAGGCTTCACTTCCTGCCTAATATTTGTAACTGTTGTTTTACCAGAGTCACTGAGCTCTGTCAAAACTTCAGATCTGCTGCCAGTTGAGCAAAGAGGCTTTGGATTTTGTTCCACCGCTTTCATGTCCATTAAAATCTGTTGGGAGATGAAGACACAGACATGAAAAAGTGCTTTGGAGGCCAACTGAGATGCAGTCAGTGCTCGGAGCGGTCAGTGAGAACAAACGCAGCCTTGAGGCAGACTGAGTTAAAGTGTGTATCTGCCTGACGCTGCTCTCCATGCTTCCTTAACCTTTAACCTCAACCATATTTGTGTCTCTCCCCCTTTTCTCTCTAAACTCACGCTTTCCTTCCTTTTTTATGAATCCCTTCAACAACTCCCCTGCCCTGTGCTCCGTTCTCTGCTCTCTCCTCGTTTTTTTCCCTCTTATCGCCGCTGCAGTACTTCAATAATGAGAAGTATGAAGCTGAAAGGTATGATGAATTCCTGAAGATTTATGAGTCATCCTCTTTAAAAACCACATCCACACTCGCCATGCTCAACTTTGGCCAGAGTGCCATCTTCAGCGTCGGCCTCACGGCAATCATGTTGCTGGCCAGTAAAGGCATCGTAGCAGGTGAGCAATTTAGGAGTTTTTGGTGATGATTTGTGTTTGTGGCTCAGGCTGGGGAGTGATTGATACCAGACAACCATTCTTCTTAAGATGCAAAACATAACAGTGTTCAAGTGTGAAGAAGGAAAAACCATAAGCTGTCCTTAATTTGACCTGTTTTAATTGTGTTGTTTTCCTTTTTTTGTTTTGTTTTTTTACTAAAAGCATAGCAGGGGAAATATTACATAGCAATTAAAAAACATCCCTCAAAATAAAATCAGACAGATGAAACATGCACATAAAAACCTGACTGAAATTCATAATAGAAAAAACTAAGTACAAAGCACAGCAAGCATAAAAACCAGGCGTGAATAGAAAATAAAATAGCCTTGATGCAGAAAATGACATCGCAGGGGGGGAGGCAGAGATGCTTTCTGCTTTCATAGCAACTTGAAGAGAAAATGGTTTGAGTGTTTTTTGTTTGTTTTTTTATTTTTTTTAGATCTTTCATTTAAATACATGTAATGGAGCAGGATTGTGCGCATCACTGTGAGCTGTTGTGTTGCCATCTTATAGGTACCATGACCGTGGGAGACCTGGTGATGGTGAATGGCCTGCTCTTCCAGCTCTCGCTTCCGCTCAACTTCCTGGGAACCGTGTACAGAGAAACCAGGCAGGCTCTCATAGACATGAACACGCTATTCACTCTGCTCAGCCTCGACACAAAGATCAAGGTAACGTGTCAGTCTGACATGAACTTCTCCCCGTCGTGGCAGTAAAACACAGAACTCCTTTCTGTTTTTATTTTCTGTTTTTTTACATTCAGATTTTACAACAAAAGAAAACAGGAGAGATGAATTTCTGCACAAAAGAAAGCAAGCACGTTGTTCTGTCTGAAATTTAAAAGCAAGGGTAAACACTCAAAGAAGATGAAGACTCTCAGACATTTTTTTTACATCAGTAACAGAGAGAGAGAGAGTTGGTGGTAAAAGATTTTAACACTTAACTTACTTGTTCCTATAATTGCTTGGCTTGGATAACCTATCAACATGTGGTATAAAAAGATGATGGGCTGTAGTCAAACATAGTAATTATATGGTTGATGTGACTCAGGTTCTTCTTTATCTGTTACCACCTGTAGTGTCTGACATTACTGGCTGCATTAGTCTTATCTGTGTTAATAAAATGACACATTCCTGCAGAGCTGTGGCTGGCTACATGCTAGTGATCAGTTTGGGGTATGTAATTATCAAACTGTTGAAAGCGGTGCTGATTTTAATGAGTGCAATTATAAGCATTGGAATAATTTGTGCAGCAACATCAACCTTCCTTTTTACTTCACAACATTTACATTTACGGTATGCAATTTTTAAAGTTGTATAAAGTTGTATGTACATTTATATACATACCTTTTCCAAAAAACTTTGATATCATGGAAAAGTAAGCTAATTTCCATAATTCCATTCAAAAAGTTGAACTTTCATAGCTTATCGATTTAAGGCCCCAAATTGAAATGATTTCAAGTATTTATTTGATTATTTTTACATAATTTGGGCTTCTAGCTCCTAAAACCCACATAGACAGGAATTACAAAAATTAGAATATACTGTGAAGAAATCTGCCTAACTTTCACAGGGCATGAATGTTTTAATCTGAATGTCACACACTTATCATCTACTAAACTCAAAACACCTGCACAGGTTTCCCCAGGTGTCATTAAATTGCCTCAGTCTGGTTCAATTGACTGATTATCTGGATAACCTTCACAGAAGGATATATATATATTATATTTCTAGTTTTTATAGTTATTGGTATTGCTAATATTATTATTATCCTATTTCTAAAACTAATCTACCTCTTTTGTGCTTTCTTTTTTCTGAGTAAAAATTTCATTCTGCACAAATTGTTATTGCTACATTGTCCAATAATATACATTTTAAACATAAAAATGTCCAGCTTAATATTTAACCATTTAAATTCTTTGTACTTTATTTTAGAAAATACCTAAACATTTGAGATTTTAGGTGTATAGGCTTTCACATTTCTGTCTTGAAATACTTATCTTCTTTTTATGGGAAATGTAATTTCATTTCTTTTTTTTTTTATAACATGACATGACAGCTCGTCTTGCGTCATAGGAGTGCACTTAAGTGCAAATGTGTGTCTGCTGCCCAACAATAAGAAGGCTGCTCCCTTCTCCAGCCTGTAATTACAGTGGTGGAGATGAATCTGTCCAGTTATTTTTCCACTCATCAGTAATATTCCTCTCCATTGTGAATCCTTGTGGAATGGTCCTGCCTAGAAGGCCATTACCGTCTGAATGCTTTTTTATTTTTTTTAAACTGTGGAACACATTGTCCTATTATGTAGATGTAAAATTATTTAACCCCACCTCACTTGAAACTGCTCCACTAAATATAAAAAAAGTAATTTTGGCTTTTTCCATGCTGAAGGGTGTGGAATTATCATCTGTTTATACTAATGGTCTGTGTGTTATTTGTATTAATTGACTGAGGTGGATTGTGGGTGATTTATGTTGCTCGTACGCATTGAGCAGAACAAGCTTTCACTCTCAGGCAAAGGACAGGGTTTTTATTCACTGTAGACCTTGGCTGCGTCTCAGCACCACAGCTGGGCTCGGTGTGAAGAAAAAAAGTTTTCGTGCCTATTGATCCTTCAGCATTCACCTTGAATGGCAGAGCAGAGACCGTGTCCTTTTATGACTGTTCAAATATGCAATGAATGCCTTCTTGTTATGTAGTGTTTTTAAGGCTACATGCAGCAGCAATGTCTCTGTACAAGGTGCTGTTACATCATGCCAGGCCTTGACTGTTATTCGGTTCCCTCTCTTTTTTTTTGTCTGTCAAATCTTGGATGGTTTTCTTTAGGAGAAGGATCTCGCTCCGCCATTACAGATCGCACCACAGGAGGCCACCATCTGCTTTGAGGATGTCTACTTTGAATATCTGGAGGGCCAGAAAGTTTTAAATGGGGTGTCCTTTGAGGTGCCTGCTGGGAAGAAGGTGGCTATAGTTGGCGGCAGTGGGTCAGGGTAGGTCACCTTTTAGACAATAGACAATATCGTGGACATGGCTGTCTTTCTTTTGATTCTGAATACCAGTTTCCACACTGCATGCAGGAAGAGCACTGTGGTGCGGCTGCTGTTCCGTTTCTATGAACCACAGCGAGGCAACATTTACATTTCGGGGCAGAATATCCGAGAAGTGAGCCTGGACAGCCTGAGGAAGGCTTTGGGGGTCGTACCTCAGGTCTGAAAAACACCAGCACAATTACACCATGCTAAATTAGTGATTATGTCACCACAAAACAAATGTTCATACCATTGTCTTTACACAGTAATTGTAACATATTTGAATTTTTATGTTTTTTTTAAATGTTATAAGCGTAGAACAACGTTATTGTTAACAATAACTTAAAAAAACAAGGTGAAGACAATAATTAGAATTTTAACGTGCTCAGAGGCTCATCGGAACAGATGGTTCATGAACAGGTTTTTGTCATTTGCTCTCCTCCTTTTCCCCCTCCTATTCTGCTGTTTGTATCCACAGTCTTCTGTTCCTCTCTCTGCTGCAATAAAAATATTCTCTGAAGCCTCATTTTGTTCTCTAATTTTGTTGTCAGGATGCCGTTCTGTTCCACAACACCATTTTCTACAACCTGCACTACGGCAACATCAACGCTACAGCGGAGGAGGTGTACCAAGTGGCACGTTTAGCAGGCCTCCATGATGCTATCCTCAGGATGCCCCATGGCTATGACACTCAGGTTGGAGAGCGAGGCCTCAAGCTGTCAGGTTTGCTGCACATTTGCGTCTGCTGTTTGAATATGGTCTCTCAGTCAATTCCAGCCAGAGCTGTGTGTTTTGGTTTTCCTCCCTAAGTATTCTAATTTTAAAACTCAAACAATAACCAGCTGCTTACGGGTTTATTCCTGCTTCAGAATTTAGGAAAGGCTTGAAGTATAAGACTCATTGTTTTTCTTTATATTTCTGTAAAAGTTGAAATGATAAACCAATAGAACAACAGCTTCCAAAAGGCCACATTGCCATTTTTTGTTTATACAGGCTTTTTTTCCAGCTGACAGAAAAATATTAAACTATTTATGGTTGTATAACAAAACAGTTTTCATTTGTGTAGATTTTTAGAAGCCAAAATCAGTCAAATAGTTTTCATCAGGTTTTTATAGAAGTTGCATTTAGTAAACGGCAAATATTCCTCAGCATTGTTTACAAGTAAATTTAGCGATCATTAGTTGAGACAATCTCGGCACAACCCATTTGCGTTGGACCTTAACGCAACGTTTGCTTGAACTCTCTTTGTACTTGTCGATATTCAAATGTAAACAAACGACTTGTATTTGTTCCCCTTTTATAAGAAATTATAGGGTAGACTTTGCAGTGAATGATGCGTATTTAGTGATTATTTTGTATCATAGAATAAATGTAAAGACAGAAATCAAATCACACACAGAAAAATTATGTATTTTTTGCATGTGGAAGTGGACCAGAATCTTCTATCACTGCTGAAATAACGAGAGTTTAACAACCGGTATAATAACTCAGAATATGATGCTTGATGTCAATCCCCCAGTTCCTGCAGCCAATAGGAGACTATAATTTGTTTTAAATACGTTTGTTTTTTAAACCTTGTTGCCATGATGTAGTCATTGTTTGTGACACGACATTAAACCCAGTACGACTACAACATTCCCCTCGTTGGCAAAAACTCCCAAAATCCATCAACCAAATTTAGTCGCTCTTTGTGTGTGCATGAGTTTGTGAGTGTGGGCGTTTTTTATTCTGTTGAAAAATAAATCAGCTACTCATTATATTACCAAATACTGAAATGTTTGGACATCTGTCTGTGGGCTGAATCTCAAGAGAAAGAGGGTCATCCAGCAAGACATCAACCTGAAGAAGACAAGTCCTTTTCTTTTTTTTTGTTACTGAAAGCCAAGGTTTTCACATTCATGCCCCTCGCAGATGTCTTGTACTTTTCCATTAAATAAATGACAAAGTTGGATATTTTTAAATCACTTTGCCAATTTGGATCTAAGTAATTGATTCGGTTTTATAGTTGTGCACGCACCTCTTGTTTGTAGGTACAGAAAGAAATTGACTGATTTATTTAGAGCGTAAATGTTTCACGCACAGTTTAAAATGTCATACAGAAAAACAAGTGCCTCGTGACATTTTTTAAAACGATAATAAGCTACCTTCTGGGCTGAGTAAATAAATGGTATTGGCATAAACATAATGCTCTAATTGGCCCAAGTTCTGAAAATAATTAAACTTTTATGGACCTGGTCTAATTAACCTTCACTTAAAATAATCTTGAAACATTACAATTATGATCTTTTGAATAAAAATACATTGAAAATCTGCTTTGTAATACAGTTAAATATTTAAAGTGAACTAGACCAGGTCAGAGTTAGCAGATATTCACAAATGTATCCAACTAAAAATTGTTCATGGAAACCCTGCAATTCTGCAGAAATGCTCCGCAACTTTATTTTGTGTGGCTTTTTTCATGATAATGTAAAAATGTTGACTCAAGGAGCTGTAAATCCTCTGCTTTGCTCTGCCGTCCTTATCTTCATTACGTATCTTCATTGTACTGCAAAGCTAATTCATCGCCATTATCAACACCAGCGCAGTCTGGGCCCACTGCTACCTGGAATAATTCTGTCCAACGTTCATACAACTGAGCAATAAAAGGGACAAGCTTCAGCTTTTTCTGTTTTGAGCTTCATAGAGACGTGGCTGTGTGAGCTGGTACCAGACTCTGCAGGCTTCGGGCTCCTCAGACCCGACCGTGTCTCGGAGCTGTCCGGCAAAGCGGGAACTTTTTAGTGCAATTAGAATTCAAAATAACTAAAATTGGAACATATCAGAAAGAGAAATAAAGCCTGAAAGTTTTATGTGGACTTTGGCATGAAGTCACAAAATTTGAAATTTGAAACAACTTTTGCTGTCTTTCTGCAACATTTTATTATTTTCTTAACTTTAATGTCTTAAGTGTGCTTAATGTTCTGTTGCTTTAGAGTTTAAAAGTAATTCTAATGAGATCACATGTAGACTTCAGCTCCTAGCTCTGCTGCAGCTCATTTAGCCCCCCTGTAAGCAGTGTGAGCTGTTTCACTCAACGTTCAAGACGCAATTACCAGCAGCACAGATTTCTTGATGTGGAGTGACGGAGCAAGTGAGAGAACGGACAAAATAAAGACATGACTAACTTCTCATTAATTTCACCGCCGCTATATGTGACAGCTGCCAGTGAGCGCGAGAGGGGGGTGGGGCAGTATGTCTGAGCCCCCGAGTCTCCCATCTCGCTTCGTTCCAGTTCTTCACCGCCAGAGATGTTTACACTCGCTGAAAGCCGCTTGCTTTCAAGGGGCCGCACGCCGCTCACATGTAATAAAGGCCGAGTCAAACACAGTGGGAGAAACGTTTGAGCCCCGCTGACTTTTTTCTCCCTCAATTAAATGAAAGTCTGTTTTTTGGCAGACCTGAACCCTGAAGCATTTGTATTGTCTGAGTAATGGCCCCTCCGTTTGTGGTAATTATGACGAGAAGTGCCAGAGAATTACCTGCTATAACTTCACACATATCTACATCTATATGTCAACCATGTTGCAGCGTTTTCCGACCTGATCTTTATATTTGACGTCTCTTGTGTTTTATTTCAGGCGGGGAGAAGCAACGCGTCGCCATCGCCCGCGCTATACTAAAGAATCCACCTATCCTCCTGTACGACGAAGCAACATCGTCCCTCGACTCCATCACCGAAGAGGTCAGCCTGACCACTTTCACACCAACATGCGCGCACGCACGCACGCTCACACACACAAAGTGGCCGTTCAGTGCTGCACGCACAGTCTGACACCTCATCCTTTCTGCGTGCACATTTAGCAGAACAAACACCCACTCAGTCACCTGCTGTAGGTACACAATAATTTAGCTCTCTCCTGAATCACGTACCTGCTGTGAAACACACACACACACACACACACACACACACACACACACACACCCCATCACATGCACACACACCACCCCCATGCTCTCCCTCGCCACCTGCCACTGTTTTCTCCCACTTAATCCCCAGCTCAGCTTAAACCCCACAGTCTTTGTAAATGTTACACCTAATGAGAAAGTTCAGCACGCTCTTTCTGAACTTCAGGGAGAGGAGCGGGGCAGTCGATGTGGCTGTTAATTGTGATTTTTCTATTGCTTCTCATCACAGCGGTGGTTTTAAATTATCATATGTAAACACTGAAAAGAAAAGCATATGAAGGCGGATGTTGCCGAGCAACATTTTATTGACTCAGTTTCCCTGTCAAGTCAAAGTTTGGCAATATATTTCATATATATTCTGTCATTCATGCACCTTTTTCCCCCAGACTATCATTATTGCAAACTGAGAACTATTTTCCTTTGGATTAAGGAATACTATTGTAGGGATTAAGATGGTATAGGGGATGACTTCATTTTTCGTTGTGTGCTTCCAGAACATCATGAGTTCAATGAAGGAGATGGTAAAGGACAGGACGTCGCTGTTCATCGCTCATAGACTTTCCACAATCGTAGATGCAGACGAAATTATAGTGCTCAGTCAGGTAAGAGCTCATCTGCTGCTGCGGCACTTACCTTTACCTATTAGCATTTTCATTTGTAGTTCCATTTTCACGGAAAAGCAAATTATATCATGGTTGAGTTTTCAGAGTGTAAGTAAACATGCGCTGTGTTAATTGCAAGCCCAATTAGACGTGTTTGCATTGAAGGGAAGGACAATGGCCTGCTCTCTGCATAACCTTCAGTGCACTGCATCTGCCGGCAACAAGAATATAGCAAGTTGCACTGCTTTTGGCACTCATTTATTTCCCCTGTTACCTTTTCCTCAACGTACATGATGAAAACGCGCTTTGTTTAGCTTTTTCTCATTAACTTAAACAACAACAGGAAGAAGAAAATGTATTATTTTCTCCATAAGGGCTCATTAAAGCAGTCTGACTCGACTGGCTGTTTTGGTCAGATGGCTCATCTTGTTTGTCTCTGTGTCTAATAATGTAAGGGCCAGCTTCCCAGACACTGATGAGGCCTTATCTAGCACTGTATGTGTCTTTGAATTCAAATTCATATTGGTTTTCTGTACAATTTCTCTTGTTTTATTTTTTGTCAGAGTGGAATTTTAAACTGTGGCAAAACTGGATATTTTCTGTGCTTTACTGTAGCTCGACACATCACATAAATATCCAAGGTCGCAGTATGGAAGAGGTTGGACTTAAAACACAACAGAGACAAAGAGTGAAGTCTGTTATTATCTAGAAAGTGCCAGTTAGAACAGAGCAGGTGAGGTGACATTTCCAATCCTCCTGCACCCGAGCGAAATGATAAAAACGAGAGGACATCTCTCCAAGAGGAGCATGTTTTCGCTCCATGTTTCCAGAGTCAGATGGCAGGGATCAGAGGGCTGGGAAGAGGAGGCACGTTTGCGTGTGATGTCGCCAAAGCGTTTGCTAGTGTCACCAGCAGAGGACTGCCCGGGGTGCTCATTAAAATAACGAGCGGATACAGTCACATGCTCATCCTGGGCGCACTAAAGACGATGCCAACACCTCTGCATGCTTGTTTGAGGTGGGGGGAAGGGGATGCCCTCGTTTGTGTTTCACTGCGTGGGAGGGGACGTGTTTGTTGTGTATGTGTCTGTGCGTGCGCGTGTGTGAGTTAGTTCGTGTTTTTGTGTGAGAAATGCAACAGTTGTTGGGGAGGCGTCGTGGATTCTAAAAGGAGGGGAGGAGGAAGGAGTGCACTCTCTGCAGCGTGGTCAGTGTTCTGTGCTCACGAACTAATGCCAGGACACTATGTCTTCCCCCCCACCTTACTTTCTATTTATTTAGCTCTTGCGCTAAATCTTTTCTTCGATTTGTTTCTTTCAGGGTAAGGTGGCAGAGCGAGGCAGCCACCGCGCCCTCCTGAACACCCCGGGCAGCTTGTATGCTGATCTGTGGAACGCTCAGAACAGCAAAATCCTGAACAGTGGCAAGAGCTCGCCCGAGCCGCCAGCTGAGCGTCTGTCCCAGAAGGAGGAGGAGAGGAAAAAACTGCAGGAGGAGATCTTGAACAGTGTGAAGGGCTGTGGGAACTGCTCCTGTTGAGAGAGGCTGCCATGTTTCCTCATCCCTCACAGATGGCCCACGCTGGAATCCTTCAGTCTGTGCATTTTGGAGAGAACACAGGGGTGGAGGCGGGGGGTTGGTTCCCATTTTATCTAGACCCCCATTAGTGTGACTCTCTTTCCTCCTCTTTATGTGAATCCAGGCCACTCTAGGCCAAAATGAAGGCGGAGCGGTACAAGGAGCAAGTGTTTTTTAGCTCTGGCCGGTGGCCAGAGATGGAGCTTATATGGCAGTTGTCTGAGCTGAAGCAGCAGAGACCTCGTGTATCACATACGTGTGTTTAAGACATCTGTTAGTCAACATGGCTGTCCTCCTTCTCTTCATTTCTGACGTCTGCTTTATTGACATCTTCCTTTGCACTGGAAACATGCAATGACTCACATATGCCTTTGTGTCGACACAAAATTTGTATCAATTTAATTTTTTTTAATTATTCATGAAATAAACTGAGCTGACAGTTTGGTTTTATATGGAGGATGTGTACGTATCAAAGTTTATTCCACCATTTGGGGATCACAGATAAAATCCCAGAATATAAAACCGTTTTAAATCTAAATTTATTTCTAGATTAAGTGCTAATATTTATAGCCTTCTGTAATTGTTTTAGTTGTTGTCTTCCAATTTGGTGAAAAACAATCGAGAGACAAGTTGCACTGAATGTATCTGGATTTTTGAAGATGGAAAAAGCGGAAAAATAGGATGAGTGTCTCATAAATGTGCATCATCATAAAAATTAGAATTAAGAATGTGTAAATGGCCCAAAATCCCCATTATTTAACATACATCTGGTTTTTTTTATTTAAAAATACAGAGTTTTAAGAGTCCTAAAACAATTCTTTTAGTTTGTGTGACGAAAATGTAGTGTGTTAAAATTAAAAGGTAGAACAGGTATATTCTGTATATATCATTTTCTGAGAGCAATCCCCCTATTATTTTTTTAATGAAATCTTACTAATCCTGTTTTATCTATAAAGGGTGAAATAATATTTGGGAGTTTTGTACAACACAAATGTTTAGACCTTTTTGAAGTTTGGTGTATAATAATGTATATTGTACGTTAACTAAATAAAGTTTTCCCAGTTTTTCTTCTTATACACACCTTCTGAAATCATTTTTAACCATTCAGGCCTTGATTGTGTTTGTGTTGGGAAAATTGTTCCTTAACAAACAATTGTCAACTAGGAGGTAAATAAATTTATATGACGAGTCATTTCTGATCCTCATTGTGGCTTGGCGAACACACAAAAGTTTATTTTTACATTTTTACCCCTCTTTTGTATGTTTAGTTTTGCATACTAGTGGGAAAAACTCTAGCAATGGATATGACATCTGCTCCAGTTTGGCATTTGGTCACTTCTTTTTTTTAAAATCAACGTTGACATCTTTTTGGAAATGAAAGAACGCTAATTATCAGCAGACACGGAACAGAGTTTCAGTTGATCTTGGAAAAAGAAAAGTAAGGGAAAATCCAATTAAACTTCAAGATAACTTCTGTTTTCCGTGATTCTGTAAAACTGCAGCTTTCACAGTATATGATGCTCCACCTATTTTAAAATATGGCTGATAAAGCATCAAGACCATTCTGATGACAAGGTTCTGCCTTTTTCTTACACATGTTGGTAAGACTTAGATTATTATAAGTGCAACACACCATAGATGCAATATAGCCCTTTGAAAGTCATTTGTGAAATCAAACAACTTTATTTCAAACATCACATATGACATTCTTGAGGATTAAAATGTGAGTTATGGTCAATTCAAAATTCAAATCCAGAAAGGAAGAAGCAGTTCAAGCTGATGGGTGGATGGATTTTATTTGTGAACAAGCATGGTTCTACTGTATGTCTCTTGCACTTCTATTATTTAACACAATGTTCTTTCTTCCAAAGCCAAAGTTTTGGTTTGGTTATTTTTCTCAAGTTATCACAAATATCTTGCAGTTAGCACTGAAATCAGCCCCTTTTATAAACACTTTCAGGGTTACCTGAAAACTCACTTGACTTGATCAGATCAAGAAATGAGTATTACAAACATATTTATAACAAAATGTGATTGGTACGTCACAATGTGGAAATCTGGAACTGCGTTGCCTCCAGTTATTTGTTCAATGTTGAAGTCTATAAAATCTGTTCACTGGATCCTAAATGATGCTGAATGACTTTGCAGTAATTTGTTGAATTTAATAATTTGTTAAACAAGCAAAACAAACTAATATCAGCAACACAGTAGCCAAAAGCTAAAATTACCAAAGCTGTAATCAAAAATTAAAACAAGTAAAACATTAACTAAAGACTAAAAATTTCAAGACATTAGCTTAATGGTAGCAAAACTGTAGGCAAAAGCTAAAATCAGTAAAACACTAACTAGAAGCTAAAATTAACAAGAAAAGGCTTAAAGCTAAAATTAGCAAAACTGTCGTCAAAAGCAGTCTACTCTAACTAGAGGCTGAAATTACCAAGACATTATCTTAAAGCTAAAACTTGCTAAATAGTTGAAAGCTAAATTCAAGACATTTCTAACTAACAGCTAAAATGAACCTAATTGTTATCACTGACTCAGCATTTACACAATCAAACTGTGCATCAGTAAACTGTTTCAGGTATTTGGCTAAAATATCTGAGAGTTCCAGCATGAAAAAACACATTTCTGATTGGTAATCAAAGGAGGAGCAGCCCCAGACACAACTTCAGACTTGGTATTTAACACAACGTTGATCTTTCTTCCACATTGGGTGCACCCGGATCTGTCATAGAGATAGATCTGTCAAACGATCAAGCATCTCGACACCAAAAGGGCCATGAACACGCTGTCGTGCTGATTGTCTGGTGAACAGAATGACATCAGAGCTTCCTGAAGGACCCCTGCAGCTCTCTGGCTCCTCCCAAGGGACTAGAGACATCACACAAGACTTTCTGCAAGGCCTTTGGGCCGGATTATAATTGAAACCGACAACAACGCAAACATCGACACAGACCAAGGCCCTGCTGCGCTGCATTGTGCAGCCTCCACCACCTCCCGAGGAAGTCGCACATTACAGATGAAAGTGGGCTTTGATAAAGGCCTGCTTTAAAAGAAACTAACTGGATGATTGTGGTCGGACGGGTCCCCTTTTATGCGTCAGATGTCCAGACAGATGAGTTGATGTTAATGGCGTCCTTCTAATCTAACCCAGGAAGAGATTATGAGACTGTTCATTAGTGACTCCCGGCAACGTTCGGCCGCCGCTCCTAACAGGCTATTCGCTAATTATACCGAGAACATAGCTCACTATGATGTGTTGTGGTTCTGTAAAAAAGAAAAGAGGAAAAAAAAAAGCCCTGGATGTTGCACAAAAGTGCTTTTCTTGTGTTGCCCCACCACCACCACCCTTTGTGTGTGTTAAGGACAAAACACGCAAAGACTGAAGTTACTAAGCAATCTGAGATGGACTTACATGGGGAGGGCGTTTGCTTTCTGGCTATTTGTGTTTAAAAACTGAGTCAGAAAATCTGTTGCTCTGAGGCACGTAGCCATTCTGTGTGGCGTGCATGTGATTAGTGCTGTTGGGAGCTGTTTGTCTGCATGTTTTGAGGAGGTAATGAGGAGGCTGTTCTGCTGTTTACCATGCAGCAGTCCACAGGCTCAAAGAGATATGGACGCACAAAGGCCTTAGATGATTGACTTTGCTTTGGACCTCAGCAGCACCATCGGCTTTGGCCGAAGTCGCAACAGAAAGGCTTTAAGGTAGGAGTTTAGATCTCTTTTTTGTGGAAAAGGTATGAACAGTTAATATCCTACCTGTTGTAGATTGCTTTTTGAACAATCTTAGCATGGAAAATTAGTTTAACACAACGTTGGATATTTTCTTATCTTCTGATTAAGTAACTGAGTTTCAGATAGACATCTAACAAGTACTGAGTTAGTTTAATGTGGAAATGTTGCTTTTAGAGAATGCATTTCCTTGTTTATGATGACATCATTGCAATGCTGACGTAAGAGGGACTTCCCAAGGGGTGGGATTTGTTTTCCATTAGCATGTGTAGATTACATGACTCGAGGCCATCCATTTTGTTTAGTTTTCCCTGAAGCCACAAACCGGCTCTGAGAGAGAAATGGTATCTTTAGATGAAAATAAACATTTAACTGAGAGCAGAACTGGGTCTCTGTATATGATTCCAGCTTCCAATTAGAACATTTATCCTTCAACTTAGTGCAATCCTTCCAAGTAGATGCTTAATGCTGAGTGCTGAAGGACTTTTCTAACATTTACTGAAGCCCAAACTAAGTTGAAGCAAAAGGCTAAGCTAATAGTTAAAAGAAGCTGAACACTTGCTAAAAGCTAAAAGGCGCAACACAGCGGTCAAAAGCTAATAAAAGTAAACCAATAGCTAAAAGGTAAAAGTAATGAATATAGAAATTCACTTCGCCCCTGAACAAAGACAATCATCATACTTGAACATGATTTTGAACGGCTTCAGTGTGTTTACCAGTTCTCATTTGTACACGTTTGCAAACACGGTTTTGACAAACTCTGCCCACAACCAAGAACCTCCACCTACATCGCAAGTTCTGTCAATCATGGTTAGGACAAACTCCACCCACACTGCCCCTATGTACTGCAGAGACTCCTACTTGCTTCAGGCAAAATAAACAGGGTTTATATAAACCCCTATGAGATCTTTGAGACTGGAGTTGTTTCAACATGGCAGCAGTTCACTTTAACTTTGGCTTCACTCATGCTGGTCGCTCATTTGTCCAATTAAAACTAAACTGTTTGCTCAAACTCAGGATGTGCAACAGGTAAGATATTACTATTTTTTAGTACTATTTAGTTGCACTCTCTCTCTTTCTCTCTCTCTCTGTTTTTGTCTGTCTGTCTGGGCTGCCTCAAATTATCCTGCATGGCGATTCAGTGCTGGACTTAATATGTAGATCCTACACACGTACCCAAACAGCCCCATCTCTGGTCCCATGGCAGCTGTTAAGAGTGCACAGGTGATAAGGAGGGATTCAACCACACACGTCAAATCCTTGCTGACCCTTCCTCGGCCTGTTGCTGTCCTCTACACGCACAAACACACATACACACACATACGCACACATTGTGATAACAGGCAGAAAATCAGGGTGATCCCTCTGCACCAGCTCACTTCCATCCCACTACAATAGAAGTAGCATGTGGCCAAGGGCGTCGACGCCTTGATAAATATGCATCGTTGCCTCAGAGAAGATGTAGTTATTTCCACCGTTTTGTGTGGGAGTGCAAATTTCTGTGCGTAATCCCTGTGTAGTGTGTCTCAATGCTCTTGGTCAAAACGAGAATGAATATTCACACATGCGTGCCCTTTTGCGAGCACACACGCATGTGCGCGCACACACACACACACACACACACACACACACACACACACACACACACACACACACACACACACACACACACA
>JAVKLF010000161.1:9203440-9218348 GCA_034783495.1 Millerichthys robustus | reverse complement strand
CACACACACACACACACACACACACACACACACACACACACACACACACACACACACACACACACACACACACTCTTCTTTTGAAAAGTCAATAAACACAGAGAGGGTGGTTTTAACATCTCTGCATTCTGTATGCATGCAGATGTATGCATGCAGATGATGCAACCTCTGAACAGAGCCCGAATGATCCAGGTCACACATTCTTGCAGGATGGAAGCTTGCTGCAGTTTTTTTCCCCTCTCTTTTTGTGAATTTGAATGTGTTTTATCCTCACAGGCAAGATGGGCTTTTTGGCTTTTCTGAACAATTAATACAGCTGAATATTTTACTCTGTTTGTTCAAGTTAAATGGGATTTTTCTCTTATTTTGTGTGTTTTTTTTTTTAGATTTTGTCTCCAGAGCTTTAGAAAAGCACTGCAAATACATGTAACTGTGATTTTCTAGTGTTGTCAGGATGAATGAGAAAGTAAAGAAATGACGGTAAAATAAAACAAACTCTACCAAGACTGTCAGAAAATGAACTCATGTGTCTAATACTGACAATAGTTCATCCACCTGCAATCATCTGAGAAAGAAAAACAAAAGCATAAGCAGATTTACATGTAATTTACTGAAAACTATGATGGGTGCCACAAGGCAAATCTGTGGAAAATTTGAGAATCAAACCGGGGCGGGTCACCATTCAATTGTTATTGAATTAGAAACACGATTTATGGAACATTTCCGTAAAACTGTCCTACCTGCAAATCAAAGAAAATCCTGACAAGATGGCTACAGCTGCTCTGGCCCCGCCCACTCTCACCTGTTTCTCATGTGTCTCCTCCAGGTGTTCCTTGTTCCCTGCTCGTTAGGTCCTTGTGTCGCTATCATCAGTCCCTTGTCAGTGCATTGTGTTGTGATCCCCGTAACCACTTGTGTTTGCTACCCTGTGTCAGCTTCTAAGTACTTTTTACTTTTTCCTGCCATGTCAGACTTTTGTTTCATTTAATATAATTTTATGTAAGTACTTCAAATCGCCCGAGTTCTTTAAGTCTGCACTTGGGGTTCAACTTTAAAAACTAAACATGATACAAGTTGTCTTTAATCCGTTTATTTGTTCTGTTCTGAGTTATTCTTATTAGGAATTAGATGAGTTCTATTTTCTTTTTTCAACACAATGCATCACTTTTTCAGTCTCATCTTGCTTTTGCCTGTGCAAATTCTCAGTTATCCTGGTCATTGCAACAGCAAACAGGCTTAAATCGAAGGCAACCGGACTTCTAAGATCAGTTCTTTTCAACACCTATCCAGGAGTCTTTGTCAATTCTGATAGCTCGCACTGAGCTCAGTGCTTCTGCTTCAACTTTCTAAATGCGTTGCTAGGAGAAAGAAATGCCAATGTCAGTTTTCGTTTTTTGAATCGGTAGAATCTAACATTTTTAAGATGTTATTTTTGCTTTCAAGTGAAACATTAGTTCCCACAATAAAAAAAATCTAACTATTTAGTACAAATTTTGTGGGAAAAAAATGTGTATTTAATACTTCAACATGTGGCCCCTCTGGTTGTAACAAGTCATTTGAGAGTCTTAAAGACTTTTGAAAATTTCACGACTCATAAGACAACTTTTGAGCTCCCTGAGATGTTAGAACTTTGTAGGTGTGCTGTTTGAAATAAGATCGGTGCTCTGTGAATTTAGCACTGATAGCTTTGACCAAATGGCCTCTTTCAGACTCTCTGGTCTGGCTCAGTGAGGTTAATACAAAAAAAGCTAAAAACTGTCATAATCTTATTGGAAATTTCACACAGACTGTCAGAACTGGTGAGTGTCAAAACCTGAATTTTCAGTATGTGACATTCTGCTGTCAGAGTTTAAAAGCTACAGACTTGATTCTCGAGTTGTCCTCTCTGGATTTGTTAAAACCAAGAATCTGCCTGTTTATCATTTTTGAATAAAAATACGTGTTTAAATCAGTTCAACGTAAAAAAAAAAAAAAATGATTAAAAGATTTTACCGCACAAGTTCTGGCTGTGTTCCCCTGTGATATAAAACTGCAAAGAATGGAGAAATGAAAGTCATTCAGCTTTTTAAATTTGATTGCCACTTTTATAAAGACTGAGCTTTCCTTGAAGAAATGCAAATCACCTGCCATCTTTCCAGCAAATGTTTTAAACTAAGATTATTTTAGTGTAACAAAATGATAATTGTAGCTAGTCAAACCTGGAAAAACATATTATAATGGGGTCTTTTGCAACATCATGAGATTTCACGCTTATGCTTATATTTTAGTATTTTAAAACTGAAGGAGTTAAAGCCACTTTTGTGTTTGCTGTGGCAGCCATCTTGAATAGAAGTGACTAAGAGTTGATGACTTGTAGAATTCTCCCAAATAATATTTTGTGTAAGTTTTATGAAACGTTGTTGAGTGGTTTGAGCTATTTAGTCAAGAGACACGCAGACAAAAACGTCATCGCCCACTTTTTTAGGGCAAAAGGTAGCTGACAACCAACTTCAGCTAAACCGTTCAGTTATAACTCAACTCAGAAGTTCCCTGTGGAAATAAAAAATACCACATTCAGTTTTAAAAAATCCCCCAACAACCTACACCTACATTAGCCGTAAAAATAGCATGCGAAAGGAGTACGCAGTTGATTACAACATATAGAGATTATTGTGCATGTTTACTCTGTCAGAGTGAGAGAACTTTTAATTTACAGCAGGAAGAAGTGAGCGTGAGTCATATCACCTCCTATCTGAAAGTTGCAGAATATAATGAAGTCTCTGCACATCTGTGGAAGGAGGAACGTTTCCAGCTGTTACAGACAGCTGTGCTCTGCATTATGACAACTCGTCAGTCAAAACAGCTCCACTGACCAAAAAAATAAAAAAAAATCAAATTAAACACTGAAATGAAACAGTGTGCCATTTCTTTATGACAAAGTTCCAAAAAAACCCTTTGTTCGAATTTGAAATACAGCAATTATTGTAGTTGTTGAGTTTTCCCAGACGAATTTCTGATTATTAAAAAAATGCGTTTAAATCGAAGCTGGAATAAAAGCTTTGGAACCAGGACTGAATGATCGGCCCTGACAGAACAAAGCTGTGATGCTGACAAAAGGGCTTTTGTTTCTCACTGGAATACAGAACGATTCTGAAATAAAATTTTTCAGAAAACCATTTTTAAAAATTAATAGCGCTGGTGGTTGATAAGCAAATTAAAATTGTTAATGTTTATTCAGGTTTTATTCACCACACTCAGCACATACATAGACAAATACTCAAAAATCCAAAATTTCAACATAAATGAATATCAAAAGCCTAGCATTCCTTGCAAATCACTCACCGCTTTTCATGGCAGACCTTTAGATGAAGACCATCTTAAGATGAAAAATGATGAAGTTGCAGTCATTATAATTTTTGATGGATCTGAAATAACTTTCCTGCCCTGGGGACTCGACTCTGGAACAAGATATCGTGTGGATGGATTGATGCATTGATTCTTCTTGTGATGTTTTAAATGCTGTCAAACAAAATGTGCATGTAGTTTTTTCTCTTTTATATCCAATAGGAAGAGCGAGTAAGTAACAAGTAACAGGTGATATATAGATGTTTTATAGCTAATTGTTGCTAATTTAATGTTAATTTCAGCCTTTTCAGAACTGACTGCACAGGAGAAACAAAAATAAAATAGTTTTGAACTTTCACAAGCCTAAACACAAGAGTTCTGTAAAGAAAAGGTGCAAATTGGTTTAACTGTTAAAGAAAAAAAAACAAGAAAAGAAAAGAGAAGAAAAAAGTCATCTGATGGAAGATGAAATGCTATTTTGAGATATATTAGTTTTAGTTCTGTTTCTATGGAGTCACTAAAGAAATTATTGCTACATGTGCCGGGCTTAACGACCAGAATCAAAACATATCTGCTGCAATAAACATCACTCCTCTTCTTCAAAAGTAATTTAAAGGAAGTATTTTTGTTTGCGTGTGTAGGCATCACCGTGATACAAAGATAGGTACAATAAGTAAATATGTGGTTATGAACACAGAAGATCAAGTTTGAAATTAAAATAGAAAGTTCCGAGTGACATCAGCGGTAATAACGTGCACGATTAGTTTTATTGGAAACAATCACAGCTTAATCATACAGCCACACCACAGGAAATAAACTGATTAGTTACTCCATTTTATTGAACATTTCGCTTTTTTTTTTACAGCTCTGTGACAAATTAAGATACAGGAAGATCTTTTGAAGTGGGGTTCTGCGGAAAGGATGAAAACTATAAATATCTTACCTGTTGCAGAAACCTCTTTGTGACTTCAAATTTGACATAAACAGCCCTATGTTCATTATTTTACCAAAACGTACAGTAATGATAAATCCAGGCTCTTGCCTGGTTTGGTTATGGTCGCAGCTGCTACAGTAGATCCATGTGATCAAGACTCACTCCTGCTGTTCTGTACAACTCTGTGGTTGCAAATAATTTGCAATTTTTCTTTGACCTAATCGCTGACAGCAAGCGTGATTATCTGGTGAACAACCAATAGCTGATCATTTCAGGAGTGTTACATTGGTATGAAATAGTTTTTCATTAATTTTTTTACACGACTGAGGAGGTTGATCGGGATCAGGAATCCTCTGTGACTCATTTAACAGGTTATTTTTAAAAAATGTGCGCTATTTTTACACAGCTTGATACAAAATTTTAATTTAGGGTCTCACGCTGCCTTATCAAAAAGATTCATAATCAAGTTTTAAAGACTTTGACTTGAAATATGTGCATTAACGTCCAACTGGTCTGAAAATAGTTTTGCAAACTGTTGGTCAATTAAAAAACGTTATTATGATGATATTATTGTTTACCAATCAAGAATGACAAAATTTGAAGTGTTGCATAAGTATGTTTTCTTCTCTAAATTCTTCTGATTATTATTTTTTTCATTGAAAGATTACACAGAAATGTATAGTTTTAGATGTAGGTTATTGTGACAAGAAAACCAGACTGTAAATAAATAAGAGATTGGAACTACAAGGTTTCTCTGAAAAATGACAGAAATAAAATATGGTGCATCATCTTCCTCCCGTGTGTGCATTGTAATTCTTGTGTGTGTGTAAAGGTAGATGTTTTTTTTATTTTGCAGAGTTAGATTTGTGTACAGTTATGGTTTATTGAGCGATCTGATTTATTACTGTGACCTTTCAGGAGTAAAGTGATTTGTGACTGTTGGGTATTTTTTTATTGATCGTTATGCAGGTAATCAGTTTAGGGAGAAAAATATTGAAAGTAATAAAAACAATCAGCAGATATCTGCTCTCACAACATAACCACACATAAGTGCAAGTTTAATTTCTTTACTATACATTTAAAATATCCATTTTTGACAGAAAGCATAATAATTTCACCGGATTGCCTTCCTTTATTGGGCCCAGGGCTGCGTCCAGAAAATGTTCAAATGATTATACAGTATGTAGGCTATAAGGAAAATACTGCAATATGGTAATAAGACAACTGAATTTTGAAAAATGTCTATTTAACTTTCAAGTTGATATTACTGACTTAGATCAGCACAGTCCCTAAAAAACTCACTAAAGCCTACCTTCTCCTCTTTTCAAATCATATTCATTTTGGAATTCCGGACCAACTGAGCCATTCAATGGGGCTGATAACCACTGATAATCGCCATTCTATGGGATGATAACATCCGAACCCGCTCCATATGATGCTTACTACTTGCTGTAGTTCAATATCTTTAAACAAGTATCTTGCAAGTGCTGACTACACAATGGGGAGGAGTTTTCTGCTGTTCAGCTCTGGCCCCGCCCACTTACACCTGCATTCATTCGTTGTGCATAAAAAAAAAGAAATCTCCGGGTTTCCGTTGGATTTCCTCAAGTTCTGTTAATTTGAAGTTTTTGCTGCCATGTCAGCCTTTGTTTGTCTAATAAATCTTAAAGTTTTTCTCCAATGCGCTCTGTGCTGGGTTCCAATTACTGCAAAACGGTACCAAAAATGAGTCTGTGTTCCATAAAGTCAAAAGGGGGTGGCGTGAAATTCATAAGCACACGCGCGCCACCATTCTACTCATGCAAATCCACATATTTAGCAACTGTATCCCAATGTTTTTTTTTCAGTCCGGTACGTGTGTGCGTGTGTTTGTGTGCGTGTGCATCATCCAGGCGCAGGCAAAACACGAGTATCCTATTCATTATTCATGTCATTGCAGTTGCCCTGTTATGATCCAGTCCTGTTTGGAGTGGGCTCCCTGATTTGTTCAGCGCGTCTGTCAAAAGCGGTGCGTGGCCCCTGCGTCGGCTGGGCCGCGCGCGCTCATAGGTCGGACAGGAGAAGAATCCGAGTCTGGGAGGGGGTGGAGGGCGGGAGGTGTGTGTGTGTGTGCGTGTGCGTGTGTGTGTGTGTGTGGAGTAAGGTGTGGGGGGGGACGCTCAGTGCACGCCTGCCTGTACGAGACGGACTGCGCGTTGCGAGGAGGGGGAGAGGTCCAGCTGTAGGAAAAAAAAGAGAGATAAATAAAAAAACGAGGAAAAGACACGCTGTGACAATGGCAAGCCTCTTGTAGAGAAAAAAAAAGAAACCAAAAAGAAAAAAGAAAAACGGCATAGGCGAAAGGGGTGGAGCGCCGCGAATCAGGAGTTTATTTTTTTTTCTTTTAATATACACATTTTTTTGGTGTGTGTGTGGATTTTAAAGAAACGGCGGCGGCTCAGAGAGCTACACCGCTCGTCCCGGGAGCAGCGACGGTTCCAACAGGACGCGCCGGTCCCGCTGCTCCGGCGCCCTTTCCTGGCGGATAGGAGAAAAAAAATGGAGCGGCGGCGGAGAGGAGAGCCGCGCTGCCTTCATCACTGAGAGGCGCGTCCAAACCTACAACTACCCCGGGAGGAGAGTAGAGGAGGCCCGGGCTTCTGCTGCTGCTGCTGCTACTGCTGCTGTGGAGGGGTGGGGTGGGGTGGGGGGCGACATGCAGGGGAACTGTTTGCATTTCGGGGAAAGACGCATCTCTCCTGTCCAGAGCAGCTGAGGAGGTTCCCACTGCGACAGGAGGAGGAAAAAAAAATCCAAACAAACAAACAAACAAACAAAAAAAAAACAACCCTCGAAAGAAAATACACCCTAACGCATGTTTGGACGCACTGGAGGTAGGCAATGCCAAATCGTTCTCATTCAGCGGTGTGTCTCCCATTGGGGGGTATGCACACGATGACAGCTTGAGTCGCACTGATTTCCATCCACCTGATTTGCTCTGATCGGACATTTTCTTTCTGCTCCAAACGGAGAACCCACCATCAATGCATGCCATGTACTAGTAGCTCTCTCCCTCTCTGTCTTTCTCTGTCGTAGCCTACATTCATCTATCGATTACCCCATTCCCTTGCCGAAAATTCACCCCACCACCATCACCACACACTATTTAAAGCAGGAGCTCCTTCTGGTCAGGTGTGCTTTAAAGCCTCAGAAATTCAACACACACACAGATGCCACGTGTGCCCCCCCCCACTCGTCATTGAATCCATGGCAGCCTATGTGTCCTGCTCAGCCTGCATGATTTTGGAGACAAACAGTGGCCTGTGTGTGTGTGTTGGACGTCATTTTGAATCAAACATTCTGCAGCCTGAGCGGTGCTGCCCCTGTATGAAGAAGGAATGCAATGGAAAAGAGGGTGGTGGTGAGGGTATGATCCATAGTACGAAAGTGCTGAATGATTCATGATCGGGGCTATTGAAACCTAATGGGATAACACATCATCTTACAGCTAGGCCCGTCCGCTGAGATGAGGTAAATAAATGATTCATAAACACTTTAGAAGCAAATATGCTTAAGAAACGGGTTTCGAGTGCGCACAGGTGTGCCTATAGGTATGTGCGAATGCCTGCACTGTGGGGTCACTGGATCAGTAGCTTAGTGTGTGTCTGTGTCCCCCCCTCCCTCATCACTTTAAGGACGCTTCATGGCAGATGTTTACTGGAAGTAGCAGTCAGCCACACACGGCCAGCAGCAACCAAGCAGCAGCGTTCTTAAAAATAATGAGCTGCAGCACTCAATACCAGCCTGTCTGCTTGGTCGTGTGGAGGTGTAACTCTGTAGTAAAAAGCATTTTAATTGGAATGCATTTGAACAACAAGGGGAGAAAAAAAAAAGCCTTGCCAATGTTTTTTCCTTTCTTTTTTTTGCTGCATGTCTAATAGGGATGCGTAATAATAGAAAACTAATTCGACAGTATCAAATATTGCAATAATTGCGATATTGTTGACTGTAACGATAATATCAAATGTGAAGCACCACAATTTCATTCTCTTCTTTCGTTCCAATCCTGTCTGTAATTCCTATTTTCGCACCGTGGCCTCCATAATCCAACCACCCAACACGCGAGTATCTTTTGCTGTCTCTAACGATATGGATATTGCAACACAGGTGAATATCGTGACATAATTTGAAGTATGACCTCCTTTTAAAAATGTATTTCATATTCTTCTGTCATCACGATGCTTATGAGTCTCCAAGTGTTTTATGATAAATCCACTTCTTCTTCCCCCATCTTTTCCTCGTTTTTTCATCACAGTTCCCCTGACGCTCGATTTAAAATCTTGATCGCTATCATCTAATCAGCAAAGCTGCAACTGTGTTTCAGAGCCATTTGCGATATCGATATCTGATTCTGTCGAATCATTTCCTCCTCTTCTTTCACCACAATGCTCACAACACTCCATGCCTTCAATATCCCAGCTACTTTTCAGTCTTCTGGGATATAAATATTGCAATATTGATATTGCGATATTGTTGGATATCACAATAATTGTATAATTTGGGATAATTGTCTTCTAATCTCTTTCTTTTCTCACATCAATATGCAACGAAACACTTTGTTTTTTAACATCTCATACGCAATCATCAAAACAAAGCTCCAAACAATGTTTTATTGTCTTTTACGATACTGATCTCTGCACTATTACTGAATATTACTATAAATTTCAATACATCAGGCTATCCAGATGTCAATATCTATTTTGAATTAGAGATGAGATAGTTTTTCTCCACAGGCAATTATCTGTGCAATGCCAAGTTACTGACCTGACATGTTTTTTATGCAACCTTTGCAGTAGACTCGATGAGGTACTTTTGACGTTTTAGCTCATTCTGAGTTCTCATTTGAGTATTTGCTTGAAGAACACAACTTTAGAGGGGTCTGGGGACGGGACATTCAGTCTGCTTTTTCCTTCTCAAATGTGAAGGCAGCAGTTGAAGACCAGATGGAAGGCCGTGCATTGATTGAGTCAAAGAGAGCCTATAAAAGGGACAAATTGAGTTGACACGTTCATGTCGGTGTCATTATCACGTGTGACGTGCAGCGTGCTATTTGGCTCAAGGCCATGTGACAAAACCACGGGGAGAGGCCGGCCTTGTTTGAAGATCATAAATGTGGAAACTATAATAGCCATCACACGCGTCTCGATGGCGAGACGTGCCATGCCGAGCGTGGCACGAGAATTTGCTGTTCCTCCTCCTCCTCCTGGTCAGTCTCATTGCTTTCACTAAAAAAATAGGCAGTTTTCTGCTCAGTTTAAATTGGGTGAAGAATGGAGCCGGCGACACATTACAGCACCACAGCTCTGTTCCTCCATAGTGAGGACAGCGCTTCTGGATTTAGTGGAAATGGGTTTAAAATGTTGTCAGAATACCATGTTGCGGCAATAAAACCTGCAGCTTGTGTACATAGACTCTTATCTTCCTGTGTCCATGTGTGCTGTGTGGCTTCTCTTCTTCTTCAGCCCTCGGGCACACGTGTCAGGACTGTCTTATTGCAGAGATGTCGCTGAGGCTGATCCTCATCAACTTTTACTTATAAGCGGGACTTATTATCCATGGATGGCGCCTTTGATTAATATTTTACACGCTGTACGTTGGGATCACTTTGAAGCAGTATAGGTGGTGACGGTGGTGGGAAGCTAACCCTGCTGTATCTTACACAAGTTTCCCGTTTTCGGACTTTTAAGCAGGTGACAGCTTCTCATTAGGTGTACAGAGAAAGGGCTTCCCTCGCCTGTATGGATCCCCCTGCTCTGTTATGTGACTGGAGTGCCACAGTTTCCTCTGCTCACTTTATTGCCACAAGCACCTCAGGGTCTGTCTTAGCCTAGGTAGAGTCACGCTGAGCCCATCAGGACCAGCAGCATTATATCAGGCCACTGTATGCAGAGGCCTGCCGTTGTTGACTCTCTCCCCCACCCCGCACACAGCTCTGCGTTTGGGGCTGCGACGTGCTAGCTGTGGCCCAGCAGAGGCAGCCTTTCTCTACACTTGTGCCGCAGCTGCTGCGGCTGCTGAGTTTTGTAATTAAAGGCAGAGGTAAGTCCAGGGGAGAAGGCTGGGCTCTGATTGCTTTTCACGGGCCGCGAGGAGGGAGCTGCAGCGTGTCTTGAGGGACCGAGGCGCTGCTGAGCTCTTTGCTGCCTGCTCTGCCACCAAGACAGGAGCTGTTCCAGGAAGACGCACACATTTGAGGCGTCTGCACACCAACATATACATTCCAGTGAACTCTCACTGAGACACACACAGAGCCTGAGAGAGGCAAATAACGAGAAAAAAAAAGAATTACATCGATAGCTGACAGGCACACTGTGTTAATCTACTTTAAAGAATGCCCCCCTTTTAGAAATATGTGTCAGTGTGAGGCGTGCGGTGCAGAGGTGAAACTGTTACAGCAGGCTGATGTAATGAATTAAAAACAATGCAATCAGAACAACATTTAGGCGCTCTGAGTTGATTGGCTGCTCCTTGGCGTTGACAAAGCGGTTGATAAGGCAAACTACAGACGGGAGCAGAAGACGCCCCCTCCTATTTTTTTTACTTCAGGCTGATGAGAGATGCTCTGGACTCCGAGGGTAAAAGAACACAAACATGGGGATCTAGGCAGGACCAAGTGTAGTTATTCCCCCCTAGCCAACACAAAAACGACTAACTTAGCCAGGTTTCCTGATATTGAGCTCAGATGGGGTGTGGTAGTAGCGGAGCCTCATTCACAACACATACTTTGAACACTACACACTGTGCCACTTCAAATGATAGTAATACAGTTAGCAAAATATCTCATGAACCAATGCACCGAACTTCATGAAATTCTCATAAAATAAACGCTGGCTGTTTGCCTACAACAGATTCATTTTCAGAGTCAACCCAATTTAAGATGGCGGCCACAGCCAATGAATATGAGCAAACACGAAAATTGGCTATTATTTGGCAAATTTTACAGCTATTGAGATATAAGTTGGTGTGGCAGCAGCGGAAAGTCAACGTCATGATATACAGTACTCTGTGCGCTAACGCTTTGCGTGTGATCTCACAAAACGGAACACATATTTACATTTACAAGATTTGCCCAACACAACTGTAATTCTGTCCATTAGCCGCACAAAATGATGTGAGTTTAAATCTTTGACATGAAAAGACAGTGCATGATATTCTAGACCTTTATTTTTTTAGTGGATTCATTTATTTTAGCTGGTAAGAGGGTTTTACTCCATCACACATGCCTTGCAAGTCAAATCAGAGAGAATCCCATGGAAGGTGTAAGTGCTTCTGTGGATGGAGGGTTTTTTTAAAGAGAGAGAGAGAAAAAGAGGAAAGCCTTTGGATGCTACTTCAAGTCCAGCCTGGTTCCTGCAACCGTGCTCGCGAATTAGTTCTGCCAGGATAATTAAAGCAATGCATCAGGATTCCAGCCATCAACAAATAAAAGTCCAATTAAACCGGGCTCTTTTTGACCACTTTCTGCATTGCTTACTTGATCTCAGCTTGTAGGCTGGTGGCCACTGGGACCATGAGCAGACAAGCCTGACGTTCAGAGCTCATTTCCTGCTTCCACATCAGGCCTGCGCACTGCAAATAGAAAGATAATGTGAAATTTACCCCAGTTCTCTCTCTCTCTCTCTCACTCTCTCTTTTTCTCTCAAGCCCTACTTGACTTTTTAACTTCCTGAAACATAGTGAGAAGCGATGCTGGTGAATTCTCAAGGAGGCAGAGACTTGACACAGGTGCTCTGACGTAAGCTGTGTGAAAGTAGCACTTTTGTCACGTGCTCCAGAGAGCGTGGAAGCTATATGACAAGGCTGGGTTTTGTTTGATTTCACACTGTGTGCTCGTATGTATTGTTCCCTTAGTGATGGCTCACACAACACTAAAAACAGCTGTAGTTTATGTCATATAACAGCACTAATAGTTTCCCCTTGTCTGCAAGGCTCCATGTCTAATTTGAACAAAAATGCCAGTAACTCAGTCAGTTTTTCAAGATATTGACCTAAAAGATGAAGTGATAGTAGCTGAGAGGCATTCACAACACATACTCTGAAATTATGACTTTCAAGGTTTTGATCAAAATGGCTACGACTGTGTCATTTCTCGGAATGGAACATCTCAGTCTAAAATGCTGGCATGACAGGCATCAGGCAAACCCCATGCTTTCAACAAATACGAGAACAACTTTAATTAGCTTCATTTATGATTCGGTGAAAGGTGGGGGTTGACCGAGTGAAAGAGATCAAAACATTGCAACATGCGTCAAGATAAAGGGTTAAACAAAGAAGGGGTGGAGGTGAGAAGATTTGACAAAACGGATGGTTGGACAAAAAAAAAGGTAGAGACATAGTGAGTATTGGTGCAGGAAGAGGGGGATGGGGTGGTGGGGCTGGGGGCTTCATGGTTCCAGTTGGGAGAAACAAATAAGAGAATAAGAGAGGAGCTCACTGCGCCCTGGATGTTTCCCTGCACCTTTCATTTTCTAAATGCTGTTTTGTCTGTTTTCCACTTAACAAGCCACCAGTGCCTCAGAAAGAAGCCACGCTTTATTCGTGCT
This sequence comes from Millerichthys robustus, assembly GCA_034783495.1. NCBI lineage: Eukaryota > Metazoa > Chordata > Actinopteri > Cyprinodontiformes > Rivulidae > Millerichthys > Millerichthys robustus. The sequence continues at coordinate 9,205,508 of JAVKLF010000161.1, read as the reverse complement.
GTACATAATTACCAGCCATTCAAGACAGGCTTGTTTTCTACTCTAAACAATGCTGCAAATTTATGTACAAATAGCAGACAGCCTGTATTTTTGCTATAAATCTTCACAGTTGAGTTTATCGCGTCTGCTGGCAACGCCCTAAGATCCTCTGTAATCTCTTTAATTGTGCCGCTGTTTGTTCAGATTCTGACAATTGTTTATTTTTTGTTTAATACAAAAAAATATTTTGATTTGCTTTTTCAACTGGAGAAATTGCATTTTCTGCAAAATCACAGTGTGAAAGCTGAGAGGTCAATGACTGATGACATTTTTTGAAAAAGCTGAAACTCATTTGTTAAAACAAAAAGAAGTCGAACAGTAGCTAAAAGCTTAAAAGAGAAATACAGTAGCAAAAAGCCAAAAGGAGAAGAACAGTGGCTTATAGCTAAAGAAAGCACTAACTAAAGCCTAAAATTGTCCAGTCACTCAATAAAAGTAACAAAACACTAGATTACACTTAAATTAAAAGTGACAATACACTAGCTTCAAGCAGCAGAAGGCATGCTAGAAGCTAAAAGTAGTAAATTGCCAGCTAAAACCATCAGTAAATGGTAAGCTGAAAGGAACAAAATCTACCTATAAGCTAAAAATAGCAAAAAGCTAGAAGCAAAACATAACAAAAAGCAAAATGCATGCTGAAAATAGCAAATGCTAGTTAAAAGCTAAAAGTAGCAGAACGGTAGCTTCAACTAAAAAGCAGCAGAATGATAAAAGTTAAAAGTAGCAGAATGGTAGCAAAAAGTAGTAAAATTTTAAGAGTATTATACAAAACAAAAATGTATCAAGTTAGTATGGTACTGAAATAGATTACGGTACAAAGAGAACACTGTTTCTGTTGGAACTTCAGAAATCTTTGTGTTTTTATACGGGGAAAGCATATGAAAACATAACATAACAACATAACGAAGTTAAATATTCTTTAAAATATAAAATTTAGAAAAACGAAAACTCCTTTCACCAAACTCCTGGCAGAGATCAACGTTTTGAACTATGAATGACCACAATAGCGCCAAGTGAGCAGAAGTAATCAGATTGCCAAAGAGAAAAAGAAAAAAACAGGAAAACAACATTGTGAACGCTGAGTCAGCATTGTTTCATCGTGCGTTGTGGTTGACGCAGCAGAGCAGTATGACAGAAGCCTGTTAAGTAGATCCAGTTGTGTTGCTATCAGATCCAGTCAGCTGACAACAAGCGCTTTGATTTCATTTACCTCGGCGAGCCAGAGGCAGAACATAATCTACGCTCTACACATCTGAGCAGAAGTCGAGCGTTTTTTCTTTCTTTTTCTTAAACATCTCACGATGGAGAATGTGACCCAGATCACACGTGAATTTCAAGTTGGTTTCTGACCCTGATGTGTTGGGTGATGTTGCTGATGATACAACAGCATGACTGCTATTCTACTACGGGTAATAATTATAATCATTCACAGCCAGTGGTCCTTGTCACAGGAGTGGGGCACAATGGAAATAATAATTAGGACTTCTCATTTCAGATGCATCACAGGAGAGTGTATAAAATTGTGCACTGCGGCTGCTTGACTTCTCAAACGTACAGCTGGGTGGAAGCTCGGGCATTTTCCAGTTTGTGTCAGCCAAAATGCTCTTTGATAAGACTTTCTGTAAGCTGTAGTTTTTCTTTTCGCTTTTCTCAGCATTGTGTTCTCTGCTTAGGTTTTTTTTTAAACTTTTTTTTTCCAGTTTCTCACACACTGTATATTTAACATAATGACAGTGACCCAGTCATTTCTGTCAGAAACAAGTGGCTAATTGTAGCATAAAGAGTATTTGAAGGGCCAGGATCTGGAGCTGACGTTTAATATAGGCCCACCTCCCCGCCGTTGACAGCGACATGCGGTGACGTGCCGAAGCGCCGTCATGCACAAACAGACATTTTTCAACTCACTATCTCCCTCTCACTCCCTCTCCTCTCTCTCTCTCTCTCTCTCTCTCTCTCTCTCTCTCCATGCTCTTCTATTGTCACCCCTTTCCCTGAGTCATCCTTCAGCGACACTGTCAGAATGCAGCCC
>JAVKLF010000161.1:9156666-9166867 GCA_034783495.1 Millerichthys robustus | reverse complement strand
ACACACACACACACACACACACACACACACACACACACACACACACACACACACACACACACACACACACAGCATATATGCAACTGAATGCAGCACACGCTCAAACATATGGCTCATTTAAAGGCCTAGCATTGTTTGAAGGAATGTAAATCTTCAGCCACCTTTCACGCCAGAGTTTCAAACAAAGATCATATTTTTTTAATGTGAAGAAATGACACAATTACAAAAAATTAGCAAAATTTTAAAACAAATAAAAATAACAAATAGGATTTGTTTTTCAATTTGTATAAATTTCTCAAATCTTTCACTTTAAATGTAAACTCTAACACGTTCATGGTATCAATATTTGTATTGGTATCTGGGCATTTTGTACAAGTATGAGTATTTGTAAAAATGCTGGTATTGGTATCGAGACACCACTACTTTCTGTTACTAGAAAAAAAAAAAAAAAAACAGGGCCACAGTTTGGCTTGCCGTTGACTTCTAAAAAAAATTAAAAGATAAAAGTAAATTTTAAATCATTAAAATTTTTTATATTTGTTTCTGCATTTATTTCAATACAGTAAAATAAAGCTATTAATGCTTTACATATGGCAGTGTTTCCCCTGTTAGCTTTCAGTAACTATGGCCCCTTGAGCAATTTAGTTGAATAGCTCTGGCTTAAAATGTGTAAATCTGACCGAGTTTACAACTGCAACTTTATGTTTTCCTAATATCATGCAGCCATGCTAAATAATAATAATAATAATAAAGATGCACATTTGTATTCACAGCTCATCTGATGAGCTGTGAATTGTGCAGATTGTCCCTCATTTCAGGGGTTATGGGAGAGAGGTGGAACAAAGTAGAGGTAATAAAAAAATATTGATCACTTGAAGCCATAAAGTGTCTGACAGGAGTTGTTGTGACAGAAACAGGCACTGACAGAGTGTCTTTGCAGGCATGTAAACCTGCAGGACATCATGTCACCAGATTAGCGCAGATCGCTGCGGCACAATGGCCTCCAGTCCTCCCAGCTTGATTTAGCTTCAGCGCGGCAAATAAAGCGTGGCTCTAATAAATGCACCTGTTGGATATATGCTAATTGCCCCTCGGATGGCTGACCTTTTTCCGTTTTTAATTTTTAATTTCTTTTTTTAGGTAATTACAGTAAAGATTATTTGATGCATGCATGTAAGTGTCTTTTGTGTGCATCCGTCAAGAGTTCAGACGGACTCAGTCATTATTGTTGCTCTTGGTGGGGGTTGGAGGGGGGATGCAAGCTTCTGTATTTATCTGCAGTTACTCACACATCAGCATCTTTTCAACTGTACTGAGTGGGAGCAACGTGAGGTGCGTGTGTGTGTATGTGTGTGCACGGGGAACATGCGTGCTTGCACATGAGCCTCATTAAATACGCAATCGTTTCATAAGACTGACCCTCCAGGAGCGGTGGGTGGACCGAACACGATTCGCCCAGACGAGCAAATGAATCTAAAAGTTTTATGGCGTGCTGGTGATTTGTGTAGAAGCATGTTGAAATACTTATTACATTTACAGTCTGTGTGATCAGTTGTTTCAACACAACTCTTCCCTCTGTACTTTGTGCTGCACTTATTTCAGCCTCCTTTTTGTACTTTTGTACTCTGTGCCGGGCTTGTTAGAACAACCTCTGGCTAGTCGAGACGTTTCTTTTTTCCTTCTTCTTTTCTTTTTGCGTGTGTGCGTTAATGTCATCACATTAACTGTGTGCACTCTCGTGTACCATCAGATGGAGGCTGTACATGGGAGGAGGATATATCCATATGTGTGTGAGGATGCCATTGCTTCTGTCTCATTAGTGGCGGCGCTGAGGTTCTGAGCTGCTTCACGCGCTCCATTGGGACAGCTGATGAGGCCTGACTATGTGACCTTTAACAACCTAATCAACTTTTAACACCTACCGCCTGCCTTATTGCCATTCTTCTTCCTGCCATTCACCATCACGGCCCCGTCCCATTTTTCTATATTTCCTTCCTTTTGTACTTTTCTGTTTAAAGCAGTGGGCCTTATTTTCCTGATCATCACAGTAAAGATGAAGCAACAACGTAAACACAGCAGCTGTCTCTGGAGAAAAGTGGAGATGTTTTGTAATCGCTTGTCTCACTCTTGCCCTTCTCTTTTCTCCTGTTTTTTCTTTCTTACTGTCCTTTTCCCCTATGAAGAAAAATGAAAGAAACTCAGGTTGTAACAAAGATAAATAGACAATTATTTTATTTTTAAAACCATACAGTTTATTGCATTTAATGCTGGGTATAATGTAAGGTGACATTCAGTTTCAATGGTTTTTCTTTCATTAAAATAAATTCAGATCGGATCAATTTAAACAGAACATTCATACATACATCCTTGTACTTACACCAAAACAATAAGAGATTTAGTATTCCATTTGTTTCTTTATTTACATTGTTTCACTTAAAAATTATAACAGCAAAAATAAGGCCACTGAAGTCCTGCTCTCCCTGTTATCTTGTGAGTTAAACAGGATGTTTATGTTGACCACTGAACAATCAGGAACTGGGTCAGAATCTTATTGAATCTGGTAAACTGAGTTTTTAGAACTTGCTATTTTGTACTCTTAGCTCATATTTAACAACAAACAATTGCTCAAACATGTTTTGTTTAGTTTTATATCAACTATTTTATTTTACATCAGCTTGTATAAAATAATAATAAAAAAACAGGCCTGTTAACTTCCAAACTACTGTTTGATCCATGACTGATGTTACAACTGATAAGGTGCAAAGTACTACTAACTATTTAATACAGCATCCCTGCAAAACCCTTCAGACTCATTTTATATGAAAGGTGAAGGCTGAGTCTTCTATGAAACATAGTCACCTTACTTGAGACAGTTTTTTTTAACTGTCTATACATTTTTAGCTGTAGACTGTGTCCTTGTACCCTTTGGTGTGAACATAGCCTTCAAAACAAATAAAGTAATTTGGATTTACTAATCCATTTTTGGGATCTAATCTAGTCTGAAATATTTGTTCAACCTAAAGTGAGATACATCTGACAGTGGATCAAAAACCTCTTGTAGTCACACTTGTTCTAATTAAACAGATTCTTAAATATAAAACCTCTGTGCTTGAATCTCCCCCTGACAATGTGTCTAACATGGCTTCAGACTGTGATCTGCTATTTGGAAACTTATAAGTCTGTTAAAAACAAAATATCCAAGTATTAAACAGAAAGATATGTGGTTTTGCTTGTTGCTGACAAAAGTTAGAATGTGGAAACTACATCCTGGCAAAGTTGTGTAATGTGCTCAGCGGGATACGTTGCACTAATAAGAACAACTGATTTATGACTGGGTTTAAAAAGAAGAACCCCAGAGAGTTTTGGGGAGTTTGTAATGAGGGAATGTTTATCATTCTGTAAAAGCTTGTGTGGGCAAAGTAGTACATTTTAAAGAGAACATTCTGCAAAGTAAAATTGAAAAGTATCCTTCCTCGGGAACAAATGAAGAAAAATCTGAAGAAACCTCGTAATTCATGCAAAAATGCTAAGAATCTGTCACTGAACGGTTGTAATCCTCAGGGCCCGGGGCAGAGACAGAAAAATAATCTGCATCAGCTCAGGACCACATCTAAAAAACCCGTAGTCAGTGAACACAGCTTACTGATGCTCTGAAAACATAAAGTAAAAACTGTTCACAGACAAAAAGCTGCATTAAAAAAACAACAACAATCTGGAGATACAGCTGTTGCTTACTCATTTAAAATGTAGTGAGGATTATTGAATTCTGACTGTTTGGGGTCTGACGAGGCAACAAACATTTCCATTTTCCCAAAAGTCAGCAGAAAGGTGGCGAACCACATTCAGCCTGTAATAAAACAGCTTGGCTGTGTAATACTACAGTACAGGTACTACAAGTGACAGGTCTGGAGTCCAGAGCTGACACCCACCTGAAACATTTAAAACATTAAGAGGTTTTCAAGCCCCCAGGTTGCTGAGCTGCTGAATGTCTCCAGTACCATAAGCATGAAAAAAAAAAAAACTCTTAAAGCTACAAGAACAAATCTCCTCAGTTCCCAAACATAAACAGAATTCAAAGCAGAAGAGGTGATGCAATCTGGTGGTAAGCATTTAAAATGACTTCGTTTATTTATTTTTGAAGAATAATCGATATCGCTCCGCTTGAAAATGTCATTATATCTTTGTTCTCCTTTTGAATGCACATTTTAATCACTTTTTTATTGACGCCACAGAACTTTTTGGAACTATGTTTGTATAAGACAACAGAATAAAACACGATATTGTCCTGTCAGTATCGTGCCTTCATAAATGTAAAGCAAATTTTAAAAACAATAAGTCATCTAATTTTAATTTGGCTGCAATCTTGTCTGATAAAAATTGTATTTGTTTTTCAAGCAATCATCCGTATTTGAAACTTTTTCACGTCGTCCAACTGTGATTTGACAGAAAACAGTATTTAATCTGCATGGATTCATTACAAAACTGAAAATATGTTACATTTTTTCGTACTTTAAGCAGAGCCTCATTTGCATTTTAAAGGGAATGAAGTCAAACTTGTTGAGTAATTTCATAGCTGACAAAGAGCAGCCTGAAATGCAAAGTTTATTATAAAACAACATGGATGACTAGAAAGTTGATGTGAGAAATATATTACAGTTCAGTTTAAATAGATTAAGCTGTTATTGCTGTATTAGTGAAGACAGAAATTTTCTAAGGAGAAATAAAGCAACAGCAAAAAAATAATAAAAAATTTTTTTCTCAGAGTTGACTATAAAGAAAGACAGAGGTTAAACACTTTTCATAAAAAGAATGAGTTTTATTTTGTGTTATATTGCACAGATTTTGGTATTTAATAAATGTTTATATAGCTTTTAGACCCTAAAATAAAAAAAAAACTTTACAATATTCTTTCAAATAAAAAATAAAACTGTAGTTGATTAGTTTCCATGAAATGCCGGTATAAAAACGTAAATTCTTTCAAAGTAAATACCCTTCTTCAAAGGAATGCATATCACATATCAGCCTTTAAGGAGTTTTAAACTGAGATCATCTTATTTTAAAAAAATGACAGAGTTTTGACCTTTTAGTCAAATCTTTACCATAATGTTATGCATGAATGTACACAATATGCCGAAATCTAATGCTATTTGTTAGTGCTTCAGTTATGTTTTGAGGATGACTCTCAGCTACAACTTTTAGCTCAGTATTTGTACAGTTAACTGAGTTATAGTTATTTTTCCGTCTTGAAAGGGGTTCAATCCAAAGGGGTTAATAGGTTGTAGATTTTAGCCACTGGTTACTTTTTAAGAGTTTCATATATATATATATATATAAAATAAATAAATATATAAAAATATCGATTTGACTCCCATAAACCAGAGGTCAAATGTTCTTTAAAATAAACCCTAAATAAACATCTGAGACGCCATACTCCAGCCTTAATTTTATCCTGAAAGATGCTTTGCTCATATTTGCCTACTGGGGTGACGACAAGCAAAAGCTGCTTCCTGGCAAACATCCAGAGGCCTGCACTTTTATTCTGAAAGAGGCTGAGGCCTTGGAGCTCACAAGTCACTGCTCTGATCTGTTCTTGCACATCCTGCTATGCTGATAAAGATCCTAATCCCGATTCCCAGTGAATCTTTCACCTATCAGATGCTTCCCTAGCTCTTCAGCAGACTGTGACTGACGATGATTATCTCAAGCGGATACCATATCTCTGCCATCGCCGTGGCCACGTGAGGGATTGGAGGTGAGGAGGAATTTGGATCAAACGTGTCACCAAAAGCTGACAGAGAACCTGTGCAGGAGCAGAGGCTCATGTAGGAGAGACTCTGATGAATGAAGATGTATAGATACAAGAATGGGTTATTTCTTTATTTGTTTCCTCTCCTTGTGGGTCAGAGACATTGTAGGCAAGATTTGACTTTAGTTCCAGCACAGATTTTTTAAATTGTTTTTTCACCTAACATGCATTTCTTATAACTGAGTTAGCGGATCTTAGCGTTCTATCAATTGCAATAAAACATATGTATTAGTCAGCTGCTATTGTTGTCGTACATGTCTGTTAGCTTTAATTGTTCCGGCTTGATGGTGACAGACATGACATAATCACAGAAGAGCATTTAGCACATAAACAAGCCGAGGTATCTCTCAGGAAGGGCTTGTCAGAAAACACAACAAAAGGAAGCTGAATATTAATGTTGAGCTTAATAAATCAAGCTGACAAAAGATAAGTTGTAGGTTTCAGTTTTACAGCTTGTTGTGTATTCCCCCACCCCACAGGAGGCTGAAAATATTAATAATAAAATAGTACAGGTTTTCACTCATCTTTAGCAAACAAATAACACACAACATGGGGAGGTGTCGAGAGTATTTAATCCTAACTGCACAAACAGTTTAATGCAAAAAAGGGATTAAATGGCAGAGAACTAAGATGAATGTACAATTTCAACAGCAATGAATTCATGGGCACCACCAACCAGCCAGACAGTTATATATTTGTATTTTGTTGTAGAAATATGAATTTAAAATAGGAAAGTACAAGCTTAGTAAAGTAAAAACAGTAATGTAAGCCTACATAATATCTACAAATATTGCAGTATTTTTTCAGACAGTAGGGTGCTTTTTGCTTGAATCACATGACCTATGTTTACCAGAGACCTTGGTTTCCTGTTTTGTTTGATCTTCGAGTGGTTCCTACGGAGCAGGTAATTTCTCACTAAAATCAGCAAAACTGTTGTTTCGTGCTCAACAATAGCCCATACCCCTGCTTAAGAACATACTCTTCCATCACATCCAGTGGTAAAAAATAACTCACAGTCTATAAGTAAATAGTGAGAAAAAGACCTTGGTTCACCAACACCCTGCCAGGTTTCTGTCACAAACATAAAATCCAAATCACAGACAGGGGAGGTCATTTTAAAATAAGTTTTATTTGCTATCGATCTAGTGTTACTACAGCAGGTGCAGACTGGATCCAAATCCGGTAGACGAAACGTCAAGGATTTCACCGATATTCATCCAGAACCGAGTAAAGAAAGGTGGACACCCATTCTCTTGTTTACGTTTCTCCTTGAGGCTAATGATGCTCTGCCACTGCCTGCGTAACATGCTTCTCTAACCCCTGTCCAACAACGAACACATCCACATGTCCCTGACTGCATCTGTCCTGAAACCTGGAGACCTCTTTGAAAAATCACAGAAAGCTGGTTAAAACAACAGACAACTTTCTAACACAATAATTTAAAAAATAGCTTTATGAGGACACTTTTGAACAAATCATAACCCGTCTAGTCACAAAAATAAATTTTATGTTTCATTTTCACACTAAGCCTCCTTTGTTTGTAAGTTATTCAAGTTTTTAGGCCAATGTTAGAAATAAAAAGAAAATTTGGGTTACAAATCTATAATTTAAGACAAACCTATAAGTCTTCTGGTGTGTTACGCTCAGTGTTTTAGTGGTGGAATAATTTGAGTCGACTTTCTTTTGATTAGGAAGAAAAATTCAGCAAAGTTTTTTAACAGACCAAGGCATCTTTTGTAAACTATATCAGCTGTGAACATGCTTTAAATACAACAGAATTTAAAATTTTCTCAGATAAAAGATAAACATGTGAGCTGATTTATTAAGACACAAGTAGGTATGGATGCAAATTAACAGCAGCATTTAAACACTGGTATGAGATTCTGATGGTATGATAACCATAAGTAAAAATAGTTTTCAGGTGTTGTGATATTAATCCATAATTTTTTGAAATACGAGTTTGTTTTTGATGCAGTTCCTTTAAGTTGCCTTCTGACCAAACCATTTCGAAAGCAATTCAAAAGATTATTAGAACTGGAAAGCTTCCTGACAGACAACACTGACTGTATTTGCACAACAGATAAAAACGTTGAGGTGACTTAGTGACCTACCTTATGGAGGAGGGGTAGATGGGTGAAGATCAAGTAATAATTCCTCAGTCGAATATTGAGTCAACAAAAATCCAACAAAAACACAGTAAACTGATTTCCATAAGATTCAAAATTTCGCTTAGGTTTCGGTTGCCTAAAGTACGTTTTTGTCATTTTGAAGACGAAAACAAGAATTTTCTAACTGGAATTTCCTAATGGGAAAATTCTAACTTTTCACTTCCAACAAAACTTATTATTGCTGTCCAACCAGAGCTTAGTTTTTTTCAGTTTTTGGTACACTGATTTCATGGCAAAGATAAATGACCTAGTGCTCATGAATAAGTTGTTTGTACATGAATGAAGTCTGCAAAGCAGTCAAAGATTTTGATCTTTTATCCATTTTCATCTCCATCGCTCACTGGGTGAAAGGTGGAGTGTATCTACTCAATTCAATATGGTTGCCACAGCTAATCAACCATAGCCAACAGAAAAATGGCCACAGTTTCAGTCAGTTTTAGAAGTACTGTGCTAAAATTTGATGTGATCGTAGCTGAGTTATACACAGCACGTTATAACCACCATTAACAAATCATACAAGAAAAATGAGATCATGCATAATGTTATATTCAGAGTTTGACTAAAACTCTGCTTTCAGCACAAGTTGATGCTAGTTTAACACTCTGACCTGAAAGGCTAGGCTTTTATAATATCACAGGTTTTGTATCTAAATACAGCTGGAATTGTAGCCCAGCTAAGTTTTGGTTCAGAAACACAAAATTGAGTAGAAAACATGAAACTTTCTCTTGTTTTACCTGGATCCATAACATTCATTCATCAAAACTTTGTCTGTTCAAACGTGGAAAGTTTTTTTATCCCGAAGATGTTCCTCCCTCCGAGTCTGTCTCTGTGATTTTAGTGGGTATTTATTTAAAATTGATGCTGAGTATGTTTCTGTGTGCGTGCGTCTGGACTGGATTCGAGCTTCTCCGTAGTCTTACCACATATTGCTGTGAGCTGCAGAGCTCAGGGTTGTTGCTGTGTGTTGCGTGTGAAGCAGGTTACTCAGCCTGTCTGCAGCCAGCCGGTGAACCTGCTCTGAAACTATACACCTGCGCTGAAAAAGAGGAGTCGCCATTTCAGCACTGTCTGTTTGAATCAGTGTTTCCTGTGGCGCTATGCCCTCTTTCAGAGCTCCTCTGTCAGAGATCTGTTCCTTGGCCCCTGACTTTCTCCCTCTGTTTATACAATGGGCCCTTTGTACCAACATATACTACCACTGTGAGACATTGCCTGTGTGGTTTTTTTTTTGGGTTGACAATTATATTCATCTGGCCCCATCCATCCCTCTTGTTGCCGCTTCATTGATGAGAAATGCAATTGAATCGAGGAGAAACGCAGTGAAACAGGGAACTGGGAGAGGCTCGCAGGAATTAGATTGTAGCGCTGATAAGTTCTATATAGAGCAAGTAAACATGTTCTTATCTTGTTATCCAGCCTGAACATTAACACATGATCTGTGGAGGAGGGTTTAAAAAGATAAATCAAATTCTAATCATTCTGTTTGGCTGCCACCTTCTCCTTGCTCTTTGTCTCTATTTCTGTTCCTCCCGATGCAAAAAAAAAAAAAAAAAGGACCCTCGGCCCACCGGCAAGAACAATGGAGGGGTCAGAAGTGGCGGCAATTTTCCCTGCACCTGCTGAATGCTTCAGAACTGAGTGTGCCAGTGATTACGCGGCCCTAATGTGTGGTGTTTAAAGAGCAGTTTCCTGCAGCAGAGTTAAATGGTAGTGCCCTCTGTGAAGTATTAATGATGTGGATGGATGAATCAGGTCGGCGCAAACCTGTTGACGGCGGCCGCGGCCCTCTCTAACGCTGTGCCCAGACATCAGGCTTAACCGCTTGGCAAATTGGACATGCTTGTTGGCTGTAGCTCCAATTTATGTGCACTCTCTATTGCAGTTGGTCCATCTTCATTATTGAAATGGCCTCTCTCGTCGGGTCTTGACGGAGTGGTGGATATGCTAAAGGAGGGGTAGGGCGAGGGAGCGTACAGGGGAATCATGAATAATGTGGAAAATAAACACGTTTGGAGGCACTGGAGCCGGCTGGCGGGAGCAGGCGTTGGGAGTGTTGGTAAATGCCCCGCTTTGATTTCCTCTCTTCGTCTCTCCGTGTGATTGTGTGGCGTGTGCAGTTTCTGCTTGGGGGATGTTGATGCTGGGGGGGCTTTTTCTAACACACACACACACACACACACACACACACACACACACACACACACACACACACACACACACACACACA
>JAVKLF010000161.1:9131876-9148351 GCA_034783495.1 Millerichthys robustus | reverse complement strand
CACACACACACACACACACACACACACACACACACACACACACACACACACACACACACACACACACACACACCACACAAATCTATGCATACACACTCACACACACACACAGACACACACACCTTTCCATCACACACAGCACACACTTGCTGGGTTGGGTAGATTGTTAATCCATTATAAACCCAGAGGAAAGACATTTCTCAATATGAGTTTAATGTTTCAAAGCAATCTTTAGGCAACATTAGGTGGCAGCTTAGGTTTTGTACAAGCACAAGGGGAAAAAAAAGCTAATAATCTTACTCAGTTTGATAGAATTTGCTTGTTTAAAACATGTAAGTCTAAAAAAGTATCACACAATATTCAATATGATAGGATGATACAATATGGTTTGACGCAAAACAAAATACTTTGTTCTTTCCTTTGGGAACATTTATTTACAAATGTGCAAACGCATTTTGTGATCTTCTTTTTCAGCACTCATTGCAATGTGGGTCATACCATGTAGCTGAAGTTTGAGACTATAAATGTAGAAAACGATGTCTGCACTTCCTCTCTCCGGGGAGAACATGTGTCAGTCACATGCTCCAGCTCTGAGGTCACTGGCACACAGACTGAAAGGAGCTGATGGCAAAATGCCTCGCTGATGCTTCTGCCACCTCCAAGAAGTTGCAGCTATAACAGTTATTCTGACTTGGAGAAGAGGGGAGACGGATGCATATTTCTCCTGAGATTTTCTTCATTAAGGTTGACAGCAGCGCAGTCGTAAGCTTTCAGTAGGCGTTTCTTGTTGCACCAGTGTGTCTGCAGGCCGTGGACCCTGAGAGACTGACTCTCAGAAATTTCATTACCTCATTAAATCACTCTCAAATCCTATCCATATTCAAAGATTTACTCATCGCCGATACAGCCATGCCGAATGCTTTTTGCTAAGCAGTCTTCGCCTCTAGCATTTATCACTACCTCAATAGTGATTAGGTGCATCCTTTCTAAAATGGGGGTTGTTGCTAGTTAACCTCCTTGAGCACATTAATTGCTGTGCTATGTTTTTCAATTTGGAGACTTCTTGCTGGCAATGTTTTAAAGGATTTGTGTGAGATGGCAGCTTGGGACTGAGGAGAGGGAGGCAGGTGGAGTTGATATTGGTTATACCGTTTCCAACATATGGGCCTGTCGCGTCCCATGTGTACATACCTGCCTCTGCTGCTGTCATCTAATTATGCAGAGCAAACAAAGCGGTCTCCCTTCTGCTACAAGCCTGCTTCTCTGAGTTTTGGTTGTTACACATCCGATGGACGTCTTCAACTGATTCGAACATTCACGTATATATACTTAAATGTTTGAATGTTTGAAATTACTTTAATGTGAAATCACCCCAAAAATGTGCTATGAATATGTCTCTCTAATTGTTTTTTTTTTCTGCCATTCTGTTATTTTGTGATATATTGGCCACTTTAAAACCAAGAAGAAAGTAAGTAAACAGTGCTCACTTGAACAACTTAAAAAATTTTTAGATTGGAGTTTTGTTATTTTTTAAACAACAGCAAAACACTTTTTTTTTTTGTTTTCTAACAAGAACTGATCTAAGTCCGGTTGCCTCCGATTTAAGTCTGTTTGCTGTTGCGATGACCCGGATAACTGAGAATTTGCACAGGCAATAATAATAACAATAATTCATTTCATTTGTAGGTGCCTTTCCAGACACTCAAAATCACCTTACATTTGAAGCACACATTCACACACTGATGTTGGTAAGCTACATTGTAGCCACAGCTGCCCTGGGGCAGACTATCAGAAGTGAGGCTGCTATTGGGCCCTCCAATTACCACCAGCAGGCAAAGCGGGTGAAGTGTCTTGTCCAAGGACACAACAACTGAGAAGGATGGGACAGGGGATGGAACCGGCAACCCAACGGCGGACTAGGGCCAACACAGGCCCCTAACCACCCTGCCACACGTTTTCATTACAGTATATACCAGATGTCTTTACTGTAGTTTCCCAGATTTCCTATTTGAGTGAAGCTTGTTTTCTGCCCATTTGCATATGTCTGCATCTTTTAACCAATCTGCATATTCAGCATTCTTTGGTCATTTCATTTTCTTGTTAGAGCCTCTGCTTACCTTAGCCATGACATATTGTCTGATAATGTTTAGTTTATGAATCCCAGTTTAGGTATTAGCACATTTTTAGAAGCTTTAACTTACTTTTTAATTGGTTCCCATCTGGGTCCTTTCAACCACTGCTTAATGACAAACACCACTTCAAAAGGATCTGAATAATCTCTTTAAATATGTTAGGAAAAAATAGTATTACTTGAAAATAGTCAGGTAAAAGGACTAGGCAGGGAATGAAAAAAAGTAGCTGTTTTCCAACAAGTCTTTTTTTTTTAAACCCTCTCAGAAAATCTGGTGAGCAACCTTTCAGAGCTATTTGACTCTAAAGCAAAACCAAATTGCGGTGGCTCAAGACTTTTTCACAGAACTGTGAAATTTTGTACAGTTTAGATATACAGATTTTCAGTGATTCAGTTAACAAAGCACTCAAATCCTTTAGTAGCAATTATCTTGTGACATAAATGCTTATGATATGTCACTAACACCCAGATTCACTCATTCAAGACAAGAACCATCGCCTGTGATCACATGTCACTACTTGTTTCATACTCCTAAACAAATCAAATGCATTTCTCACATTCATTTATGCCTTTTTATTTACATGAAAAAGGTGACTTGTTTGATATCTTTGCCTATAGTCTTTAACATTTAAAAATCAAACACTAAAACATGCAATGTTGTCTAATTTGACATTGTTAAAATGTCTCATTTAATCTAGTACAAAAAGCAAATTACTGGTGTTTAAGAAAGGCATCATAAAATGACATTTAGAACTCCAGGGGGTTAATAGACACTAATTGCATTTGAACAGCCAAGAAGAATTTGACTACAGCACAAAAATTGTGTTCACACTTATAGTTCAGAGAGCTGAAATCCTTTCTTTTTTTTTCCCTGCAGGGGTGTGTGAGCAGAGTGGTGATCTGAGTCTGTGCAGGCTTGTCAATGCTGCAGCCTTCTCACCTCCTCCTGCTGCAGAGACTTCCCAACCGGCCTGCTCAACACACCAGAAGACCACTCCTACGCCACCATCCCTCTCCCTGGCCCTCGGCACTGACCCCTCTCTGAGTCTAACTGTGACCCCCTGCCCTCCACCCTATGATGCTTCACCTATAGTCCTAAACTTTCAACGTGCACCCACATCGCTTCTCAACCCGGCTGTATGCTCCTAGGGCCCAACAGGAGACACACAGTAAACGTCCCCCACACTGGCCAGCACCCTCCCTCTATCGGCTACAATGATGGAGCCTGGCACAGTGTCTGCACTGACAGAGGAGTGTCTCCTTCAGCCTGCCCGAACCTGCCTCGGTTGCTTTATTGAAACTCGTGATGCTTCTGACCCTAATTCCATCCAGAACCCACCCCATGACCCCAACAACAACTCTGACACAGACCCTGGGCTGAGCGTTCGGATAGGGGATGTGAGTCGAGAGGATTTTTCTGACATCAACAACATCAGCATTCAGTGCCTGAGCCACGCAGGGGAGGCAGTGAGTCACTATGGGGAGCAGCTCCTCTCTGACCAGCTGCTTAGCTTTCCTCTTCCGAAAGCCCCAAGCGAGGGCAAAAGAGCAGATGAAACCAAAACAACGGAGGACTGTAATGACCCAGAAGATGAAGCAACAGCTAAGAACTTGTATGAGGGACTATTACTGGACAAGGTCAGTGGAGAAGAGGTTCTGCTGGCTAATGCTAGTCAGGACTGGGGCTACTTTGAGTCTTTCATCAGTGAGAGTAAAATGGAACTTTTGGATCTTTGCTCTAAGAATGAACTATCGGTCAACCTCTTCTCTGAGGAGGATGTTGATAACCTCTTCGATGATGAGGATGATGATTCGACGCTAAGCAGCGATGTCTGCTCACTTAAGATTCGCTATGAGTCTTTCCAGGACAACATGAGGGAAAAAACGAACGTGCTCCAGGAGGAGACACAGTTCAACTTCTTCCCTAGCCTCCTGGCCAACTGTGCCAAAAAAGAGGAGGGAGCGCCGGTCTTGAGGAGGAGCACTGAGATGACGCAGCCCAAAACGGAAGAGCTCATCGGGGAGACAGCGCAGGAAGGCAAAGGTGGGGAGTGCAGTGGCAGGAGCCCACTTGATGGCTCTCAAGGCTCTCCTATGTCCACCTCCAAGATCAGCTACCTAATAGACTTTAATTCCACCGAAGAGTCAGGAGAGTTCAGCGATGACAGCTCCTGCACTGGCTCCTCCTTGGACACCCTGCAGGACGGCAAGTTTAAAAAGGGCCACTCTAAGAGGTTTCTCAGCCCCTCAAACCCTCTCAACTACGGCCTGCGCTCCAAGAGAAAGGTTCGATACAGTGATGATTACTTGTACGATGTTGATTCGCTTGAAAGTGAAAAGAATGCTGAGAAAAAAGACAAAGTTCCTTCTGGTCAGAAAGAGGAGGAAGATGTTGACTGGTGCCCCAAAAAACGTAGGAAATCGTGTCGGAAAGAGCCACCTGTCGTCATTAAGTACATCATCATCAACAGGTTTAAAGGAGAGAGACTCATGTCAGTGAAACTGGGCAAGCTGAACCCAGTGGATGCGACAGTGAGCCTAAATGCTGACACAGTAAGCAAATACGAGACACTGGCTCCTCTGAAGGATTTCTGGCAAGAGAAGCAAAGAGAGAGACAGGAACGGCTTAAGCTGGTTGTCAGAGATAAACAACGTGGTTTTCATCTAAACGGACGCCATCATCGGCCTTTTAATTCTAGTCATCCCAAAAGGAAATACAAGATTGCAAACAGGCTTAAGGTTCAGAGAATTCAAACTGTGGAGCAATCAGTAACAACACAGGGTTCCTTTCTCTCTGATCAGGGCCACACAGGTATCCCTAAAGAGGACCCCACCCCCACTGTAGAGGAAATAATAGCAGTCCCAGGCCTCCCAGTCACATTAGACACAAACTCCATCACACACACAATCACAACCAAGAGTCGCTCTCAGGAGCGAGCAGAGAGGGAGGGAAGAAGATTGGGAGGAAATAAAACAGTCAGGATAAGGAAATTCAAAAGTGAAGCCAGGCTGAGGAGCAAGAAAATGAAAGAGGCAGAAGGGGAAGAGGGGAGGAGTGTGACAAATGAAACTGATGCCTGTGTCAGTACTGCACAGATTGAGGACCCTACTGCTGGGTTAGAACAGGCAGACATTAGTTCAACTACAGTCAAACCCCATTTCTCTGACAATAACGCCACAGCTAACCCACCGGAGGAGAAATTTCCCTACGTTTCATCCACCTGCTCTTCTGACAAGGCAGCCTCCTCGGAGGAGGTGGAGACAAGTGTACCTGTCATCCCGGGGGGCTACCTGCAGACCCTGTTAGATGCCACTGATTCTTCTGGTGGAGCAGCTATCTCCTATTTCCCCCAGCAGTCCTCTCGGCAGCAGTATTCTCTGGGGCTGTCCTTGGAGGAGAAGCAGTTCTCCTCTCTGCAGCTTGCTCAGAGCTGCGTCCTCTCACCTCCTTCTGAGTCAGAGCTCCAGCAGTCTCCCCAAAACTGCCCCAGCTTCCCCCAGATGTGGCACCCACAGCTGTGTGCGAATCACACCCCAAGTTTTGGGCCAGAGACCCCTGAGACTCCTATTTTACCCAACAACTTCCCAGCTGCTGTACCCCTGAATGACAACCTGCCAGTGTCTAACTACAGCCAGCTGAGCCCTGAGGCTGACAGGCTGCTTTATGAGAAGAGCTACCTGACTGAGGCGGGGCTGCAGCCCGGGGCAGATCTGCAAGTGTGTCAGTCTGCTTGCGTGGAGGGCCAGGTGCAATACCAAAGAGGGTCCCTGTGCACAGACAATGGGAGACTCATCAGCTATGACTCAGTGGGCTCTCTGTCAGCCTCCTCTAGCAATTACAGCTCTCTCAGCCTCAAGTCTTGTGAGCGGGAGGGTGAGGAGGAGGGCCGAGACAGCTTCTTAGCTCATTGCAGTCCTAAAGTGGTGATTCAGCAAAGTGTGGATGTCCTTACCCCACTCAGGGAGTCCTCAGACCTGCTGGATATCTCCAACTTCACTCCTGACAAGTTCAGACACTCATCACTGTCAGAGCTTTCCCCTCCCGAGACCCCCAATTTGTCCCCCCAGGTGGTGGGGCGTGAAATGAAGATGGCAGGCAATGTTGGAGAGTACCAGGATGTGAACGATATGACTATAGACTGCAACAGGGAGGTAAAGTGGAACTGTGACGCCATGCAGCAACAGGAGCGCACCACAAACACATACACAGTGGAGGACAGCCAGTTTCCAATGCACAACTTCAGCAGTCAGGATGGAATAGGTTTAGATAAAAAGGAGCTGGGAGTTACTGAGTTTGATGAACAGACAGGTGCAAAAAACATTAAGTCAAAGAGGAAAGGCAACTGCAAACAGACAAATGCAGGACAGAGCCCAAAGAAAGTCCGGGCTCCCAGAGCTCCCAAGTCTGAAAAGGTCAAGACACCCAAACAGAACTCTCGGTCGACCAAAAAAATTAAGGCCATGTTAGAAGGCAAGGCAGCAAAGAACCAAGCAGGTGGCACAGGCCTGACTGACAGTAGCAGCTCTGGGGACTGGCCTGGCACCGGCTGGTCAGAGAGCAACAGCTTGGTAGGAGATGACCAGAGAGAATTTGAGGAACCCTCCAATATTCTATCCAACATTGTCTCTGGCATGGCTGAGGTCCAAAGGTTCATGATGGCCTCCATAGAGCCACTGTGGAATCCCATGTCTGATGCCTGCATGCCCTCCGAGGCCAATAGTCTCAACCTAAAGACCCTGAAAATCTTGTCAGGAACAGAGGCGGACTTGAAGAAGAAAGGAGCTGTGCTAACGGGGGCTGGCAGAGGCAGGAAGGCGGGGGGTAAAGGTGGCAAAAACCAGCCTAAATTCAACCCCTCTCACCCTTTGTTCCCTCAGTTAGCACTGGGCTGCAACGTGTTTGATAAACCCAGCTTTATTAACCCCGGGCCTGCGCACAAAAAGCTGTACCGCCACAAGACAAGCGCAAAGTTCCCTCGGATTGAGACACTGAAGGGGAAGCGAGCTGAGAGGGACCCAAATAAAGACATAGCACTGATGACCTCTTTTGAGAAACTGAGGTAATATTTTGTTATCAGCTGCTGTTGCTCCCCTCCTTCTCACTTTCCCCCCCCCCTCCACTACCTGCTCAGACCCCCTCCCTCCCAAACATACCTACACTGACGCTATGCCAGAGCTGCATGAGTACTACGTTTCCCCCTGACTACTCCCACTTCCTTTTAACCCCCTTCCCTTCCCGAAGAAGAAATGATTATCTGCATGAAAAACTTCTTGTACTTTGCAAACTACCTATTGAGTGATTGTGTCCAGCTTGATTGAGATTTGAAAACGACCATGGCTGCATTTTTTTCCTTGCTTTTGTTGTTTCTTGCTTTGTTTGTTCTTCTTATAGTTGTTTTACTTTTGTCTGAAAAAAAAGAGAATAAGCCTTGAAAACAGCTCTGTCGCCTTTTTTGAGGAACTTTATTGCTTTTTTTGTATCGTCTCAGATGAACTAGCTCCCCTGAATTATGAGATTTTTTTTTTGTTTTGCTTTTTCCTTAAAGATGTAGCTATATACACAAATGCATTGAGTGACATCTACGCATCCCATCCCCCCTCCTCATCTGTTTTTGTATGCAGAATATGGATGTCCTGTTGTTGCTGTTCTTCATACACTGCCTGGCTCATTTTCAAGAGGGAAGCCTACACTTAATGAGCCCAATTTAAGCCCAAGACATCTTTAAACACAAAAAGATGGGACCATTTTGTATTGTTGACATATCAAACCTTGTCTTTTTTTCATTTCTTTTTAACCCTCAAAGTTGGAACGATTCCTCCATTTCCTTTTACTGAGCGTTTCATTTACTTGTGGAGTTTTAGAGGAACTGGTTATCTAAATTTACATTTTTACGCCTTGCAAATTCATAAAAGCTCCACCCTCAGAGTATTTTTGTCAATGTTGTTGTACAGGGACATGCAATATTTGCAAAAAAAAAGAAAAAAAAAGAAAAAAAATGGTTCTAATTTAAAATCAATGTGCCAAAAGTAACAATGCTGTGTAAATGACCTCTTATATATGTGTGAATATTGGCTGTTCCTCTTTTCTATCCATTGGAATATTGGCTGCTCGGGTTGGAGGCTCCCGCAGAGACTTGCAACTACAGGAATTCTTTATTTGAGACTTTTTCTCTCTGTCTTATCTCTCTCTCTTCTCCGATGAAAGGCACCAACAGCTGGCAGTGGTACGCCACCACTCATGAAACCAAATCAAAAAAAAAAAAAAGACTGAATTCTCCTTGTTTTTGGGTTTTATTTATTTTTTCAGTTTTCATTTTACCCCCTACTTTGTTTGCCAAATTCGATTTACCTCAACATCACCTGGCACTGAGAAGCAACAAAAGAGAGGCAACGGGAGAGCTGCTCAGAAGGCTACTGCAAAGGATGGAGATTAAAAAATAAAAAATAAAAAGAAGTTCAAATGAGCCCTCTCTGGACCAGATGGTAGTGCAGATGAGGGTAAGCAAGAAAATGACTTGCCGTTTTTGAGGGGGGCTGCGCCTCACTGAACAGCTGTTTGTACTGGAAATTTACAGCAGATTACGGCTCACGGAGATTCTGATGCATGCATCAGTGGTGAATAGACATTTTTTTGCAGTTGTTGTGAATGTGAAAGCAGTTTTCAGTACAAATGGAATCAGTAGTCTTGTAAATGAAAGGAAAGCATGTCTTTGCATTTGCTCCATGTGAAAAATGTTATCTTACAAAAAAAACTCTCATTTAAACAGTGACTTTAATTCACTTTCTCATGAATTTTGTTTAATTAACACTGCCTTACTTTATAAGTTGCACATCACTCGTCTTATATTAGTTGATTATGTCAAAAAGTTTATTTTGGATGCTGTTTACAGTGTACTTATATTTTATTTGATTTCTAATGGTCTACACCTGCCATTTCAGGGTCTGTATTTTGACTGAATATGTTGTGATTTACAATTCAAAAACATATTTTAAAACTAAATGGGAAAAAAAAGCTTATGTTTTTAACTTCCTCATCTCTATCTGTTCATTTGGGCTCATTCTCTACCTCAGAGCACTGAAAAGGAAAAAAAAAGCAAACATCTTGAAATGACCTTAAAATAGACTTTACAATCATATGTATTTAATCAGTTATGAAATATTTAGATAGAATAAAGGAGCCAATCACTCAGATACAGAAAAATAAGCAGATATTTTCACTCTAGTTCTGATTTCGAACGTAGCAGAAAACAACACGAGGCTGTGCGGACAAATTGACTGATTGATCTGAAAACTGGTCTTGTCACGATGGATATGACGATTCTGACATACAGGTTCTACGAATCAATTGCTTGCGTATTGGCAAGCATCCTAATCAATCTCTCTGTGTCTTATTTGTGTCTCGTCTCTGCCATGATGCTTTTCGTTTTATTTTCTCTAAGTGTTATCAGGGTTAGGACCAAGACAAGCTGCTGACGGGAAGCTCCACATTGGGCCTCGGGTCCATTTAGTCTGCCTTCTCTCATTTCTGCCTATTGTCAAATTGAATGTACTTCTCTTCAGTTCCTTTTGCTTTTAATTTGAATTTGTTTGTTTCTAAAATGTGCCACTGTTGAGCTGCCTCATGTTAATGGTGCTAAGGAAGCTGACAAATCTTTTTCTTAATGGTTTGATCTCTTTTGTTTTCTCTTCTTTGTTCTTCTTTATGTTTTTCATTTTACCCAGAGTTAACAAAAAAGGGAAAAAAAAGAAATGCAAAATAGTTTAGGTACCTAACCCTCTTTATGAATGTATATTAAAATGTTATGTTTGATGTATTCACTTCATGATTCTTTGACACTGATTGGAATTACTTTTGCTCTTTTCATTAAAAGATTACCGAGCTTTATATATAATGTCTAGAGTTGTTACCAGAAAGAATCTAAATGAACTCTTGACACGACAAAAATCTTGTATATTTTTTGTGTGCCAATTTGTAACATATTTTGTAAGTGTATATTTTTCTTAGAAAGTGCTGTGAAGTATTTGTGTGTGTGTGAGTAACCTTTTATGCGCCTCTGTGGGCTGTGGAAAAGGATATGCGACGGCGACAACGACGACAAGTTCCTGGTTTTAAAAACCAAAATCTGAAAGTATCGACAGAAAACTAGAACTATTTACATTTTGTTGGGAGTTTTGTAATAAGATCATGATCTTGTTGTGAGAGTGTTGTGTTACTGTGCAAAACACAAATAAGCAAAGAAAAAAAAGTGAAAAGTCAAGGGAAAAAAATATAATTTGTGAACAATTTGCTGTTTTATAGATTTTCATGTAAATTATTTGAGTATAATTTTATTTTATCTTTTTTTTTTTGTTTGTTTTTGTTTTGTTGTAATTGTTGCAAAGGTTTTAAATATTTGTGATCAAGCCTGTATGGTGATAATGTAATATTGGTAACTTGCTGAGTTTTGTAATAATGTTTATGGAGTAAATATACAAATTAAAATAAGATTTTGAATGCTGCTTTCTGAAGAGAATTGATTTGTGTTTATTAGCTACATTGCATACACATTACACTATTAATTTTGTTCAAATAATACTTATTAGAAAATGATTTTTAAAAAAAATTGGTTTGGTTTGGTTCAAACCCAAAATTTTGTGTGAATCTTTAGCACTCTCAGGATGACTCTCAGCTACTACCACACCAAATTGTACCTCAACATCTGTAAAAGTGGTTAAGTTATAGCCACTTTTGTGTTTGCTAATTTTGATTAGCTTCTGCAGCCATCTTGAATTGGGTCAACTCCAAATGTTATTCAATTGCAGATGTGCATCCAGGGACTAACTTCTGAAAATTTCATTACAATCCATGCAGTGTCCCTGGAGATATTTTGCTAACAGACAAAGACATAAACACAGACATGGGATTGCGTGGTCACCCACCTTTCATGGTGGTGGATGATAAAATTTACAAAATAAGGTTAAAACATCTGGTTAGAAACATTTCTGAAGAAATAAAGGAACCGTCGAGCAAATGTATTTGTTGGAGCGTCACGATAATAGCAACACTAATAAATCTTATCTGCTCTGTTGAGCGTTTGCTCGTGCTGTGAAATGTGTAAAAGTAAAAACCAACCTTTATATTTCCAATTAGCCTGGCCCTGTTTGTTACACAGAAAGATACTCAGAAGAAAGTCACTTTAATTCCTTTACAAGTCTTGTAGCTGGTGTTATTTCATGTCACATCTAATTAGCACTCGGGGTCAGGCGTTTTCTAGAATGACTGCTCATCCATAACTTTGAGCCGGGCCGCCGTGGTCCACACTGCAACTCATTTTGGCACGCTTAATTGGAGCTGGAGATACAGTCTTGCACCATAAACAAATCCTGTGATGTATGCCTCTGAAATTGTCAGCCGGCATTAGCATTGTTTTTGTTCTTTAGTCACCCGTGGCGGATAAAGGAGCCGGGGAGTTAGAAGATGGAATGTCTGATGCAAAAGATCAGGTGTACCTGGAGTTATTAAATGAGAGGCTGCTTGTTCTGTCAGCTACATGCATGGACAGATATAGGCATCTCTGTCACTAAGTCGCCTGTACACTTATAAGACAACAGTGTTACTTTTTTTTTTTTTAAGAATTAGCGTGACTAATTTAAGTAAATGATGAACAAAATGAAGACCTGACAAATAAAGTTTTATGTTATTTGATTGACAGGTTTCCTTTAATCTCAGCTTTGCTTTTTGTTGTTTAGTTTTCATCATTTATCTTTCATAGCTATTTTATTTTATTTGGTTGGTATTCATGCTTTTGGTCTGCGTGACTTGATGTTTAGTTCTTTTTTGTGGCTACGTTCTCCGGCCGTTTTACCCTTTTGGTTTCTAATTGTTTTCTTTTTCCATTTGTTTTGTTGCCTGTTGATCAGGTCTTTATTAAAAATTAGAATTTTCTCTCTACTGGTTAAATAAAAGTTCTATTATAGAGTAATCTGATGTGTTCAAATTATACACAATAATTTTCTAAGTGTGGTTGTCTATTTAAGCTTACTCAAACCAATAGTGTCTGTGTTTGTAGGAATACAAATGTTTGAAAATGGATGTCTATTCAGGATGCAAGATGTTTATGCATAGCTGATGGTGAGTGATTCTGCATTTTAATAGAAATGCAGTACTCTCTGGAAAAGGCATACACAAGATTTAAAATAACAGTTTAGATCATACGGAGTGGGATTTTGTGGAAAGGTTATGAACAGTTAATATCTTACCTGTGGTAAACAGCTCTTTAAACAAACTCATACGTCCATTATCATACCCGCTTCTTTCTTTTTGGGCCACAAGGGTCACTGGTGCCCATGTCCTACAGTCACTGAGCGAGACATGGTGTACAATCTGGACAGGTCATTAGTCCATCACAGGGACACACAGAGACAAATGAGACAAATAACCAATCACAATCTCACTCAAACCTAGGGGACCTTTTAGAGTTACCAATTAGCATAACATGCATGTTTTTGTTCTGTGGAAAGAAACTAGAGATTTCTATTTTTAAAAAATCCCAAAGAGGTACATCATCTCCACAGGATGGTCTCAGTTGCTACAGCAGCTAGCTGTAGCAATGTAATGCAAAATTAAGAGCACTGTAAAAGTGTGAAAAAGTGTAAATAAATTAGCTTGCATGAAATTCATTGAAATATCTGAGATTGGAGTTGTTTCAAGATGATAGTAATCTACTTTAGTAATCTACTTTGGTCTTGTGCAGACTAGTCATTAGCTCATCAATCCAGACAGAATTAAACCCTATTTAACCAAACTCACTTAATTCAAAGAGCCATCTGCAACAGGTAAGATACTAATTGTTCATAATGTTTCCACAGAACCTCATTTCAATAGATCTGAACTATCCCTTAAGTTTTCTAAAACTGATAATTTAGGTAACGTTTAAGAACCTTAATTTAATTTTACAGAATTATCCCTAAGAACTTTTTTTTTTATAAATACTGATCTCAGTCTAATATCCTTTCATCCAGTCTAATAAATCCCTAAAATAGTTTATAAGTCTCATTTTTCTTCATGTCTGTTTGAAAGTTTTAGTAATTAAAAGAAAGTCAACAATGGAAAACTTGAAGTAATCAATTTGACAGCCTCTCAAATTACAACTGTTTCAAACTTGCATTTATAAACTGACATTTGAGAGTGTTTTACAAAAAACAATCTTTTTTGTGGCTTAAACTACCATTTAAAAGAAAAAAATTAATGTGTTTTCACTAAAAGCTTCTTTGTACAAAGACCACAATGTCTTCTTAATTGCCTTATAACATTTATTCATAGTCTGTAGTCAGTAGTAGTAGCTATAAATGTGGGAAAACAATTATAAAACGGCTTTTGCCCACATCTTTTTAGTTAACAAAGCAATGATCAAGAAACTCATTAACCAAGCCACGTTATAGCCTGAAAAATATTACTAAAAAAAGACAAAAAACATTATACAGTTGTGGCACAATTTATACAAAGCAATAATCAATAAGTAAGAAAATGTCATAAGATCAGTATATTTTATATAGACAGCGCCTAAAAGCGCAACTTTAGTATACAGTATACTGTGCTTTTCCACTGAAATAAGACATTTATTGTAGCTTCGTCGTGTAATATAAGGTTTGACCACAAAGTGGCACTACAGCTGCCTGGCAGCACCCATGTTCTAAACAAACATCTTTTCACTCTCGTTTCCCAAGGCGTTCGAGAAATTTTTTACGCCCTGAGTAAAGTCTTTCAGACACCATTTCGTAGTTAAATTGTAGATTGTATATAAATTTAATTGATTTTATTTGTTTATTGTGCTCACATATATTGATTCTGATTCATTTGCTAAGGTTGTAGGTCTAGACTTGGACGCAATTTGTGCCTTCAGGATTTGTGTCTGCCTAGCAGGCGAAACTTTGGGTAAAGAAATCTTCTGTCTATTTCCGGTAAATCATTACGGCTTTCCTACAAGAAAGAAAATGGAATCCGGCGATCGTACATAGTTAAATCGATGCTTTTTGGCCAAATTGTTTGAAAAAAACAGTCGTGTCGTCTAATTATATTGGTGGGTACATCGCCAAACGGGTAAGATATTGGTTATTTAGTGACAGATAACGTATTCGTTTTGTTTACTTGAAAACTTATTTATTCATCTCGTTCGCTCTGTTTAGGCACGAATTGTGAACGTCACTAGTTGACGTCGTGTGCTAAGTTAGCCTGCGGTGATGCTAACAGTAGCTTCATCTATATTTTATGATACCTTCGCAGTTCAAGCAATATATTCATTAACAGATTGTACATATGTGAATAATTTTAGCGTATTTACGTTGAAGTTGAGTAAAATTGTATTGAGTTACGTTGAACTGCTAAATCCTCTACGTTACCATTCGTTGGACGTTGTTAGCTATTAGCTTCTTCGTTATTGATAACTGGATTGTTCGTCTGAGCTTGTTAAAGCGACAACACAAACTGCATCGGTCTCAATAGTTTCTTAAATGATCATTTAGTTCTTTTTAACACATCCGTGCTTCTTTTTCACTGACAAGTAACTGAGGTTACTGCGTTATCGCCCTTACTCTAAGCTAATTTCGGTAGCTTGAAAGACGTAAGCTAAGCTATACGATGCCATTTTGTTTTTAACTCGACTTTGACCAACATATTGCTTCTCGGTTTGGGTTAATAACCATACAATTATTTTCAGTGAAATCTTTTAAGAAAGTGTTTTATATTATTTACTCTTGATGATAATGTACGATTCTTGTAAATATAGAGTGACTCGGCTTGTTTTTGTTGCTTATATGCCAGCCGGCATGCTTGTTTGCTTTGTAAGAACAGTGCAAGCTGTGCGAACATTGGCTAAATACATGTTGAATAAAATTACTGTATTTTATAGCATGTCCCTGTGGTATATAATCCAATCGCATTATTACCTGTCAAATAATCTTAATCATATCTAGTTATATTGTAAGTGACCATTTTAACATGCAGGGCTAGGCTGGATGCGTCTTACTAATGTCCCTAATTCTAAAATTCATAGTTTAAAAAATAATTTTATATATTCAGAAGGGTTATTTTTCCAGTTTATACCATAATCAACATTTTAGATATCTTAAACATTTGTCGATCTGATACAAATAATATCACTTACAATTTTAGTTTATTGAGCTTTTAGCTCCAGATAGCCACAAATATATGCACTGCATTTATATAGTGATGTTCTTAGTCTTTCTGACTACCCAGAGTACTTTTTATTCAAGTCACATTTGGGATGAGGCAGGGGACTCCAGAATTTAACTGCCCACTCTTCTGTTTCAGATATACTTAATGTTTTATTCTAGGCAGAACAATTGTGTCTGATTATTTGGAGCATTTTGGCCAATACATACTAATGTGCAGTGTTTGTTTTGATTTGGCAGTACTAATCAGTAAATAAAGGTATTGAAAAGCATTTTATAAGATTAATAATCTCGTCTTTGTATCTCGCAATGTGATATAGTAACTTGAGTTCATGCCCTTTAGAAGTCATTTGTATGTGAATTCAACTGTAAATTCTTTGTTACATAATTCTGTCCTTCCTTGCAGCCAGTGGATCTTCGTAACATTGAAGTGCATCTCATAGACCAACCTCCATCCCTTCTAAATCAATGGAGGGGTCTGACAGTGTTGAGCAGGGCGGTAGTGACCAGCCAGAGTCACAGCGCAGACGGCAGCTGGATCGCCTGGACAGAGAGGAAGCCTTCTATCAGTTTGTCAACAATCTCAGTGATGAGGACTATCGTCTTATGAGAGATAATAACCTTTTGGGAAATCCAGGTGACGTGTGAACTAGAAAATTTTCTATTAATTAGTTTTTATGATTTCACACTTGACTTAATTATTATTTTTAAGTTCCAACTGATTTGTCTAATAATAATAATTAAAAAAAAATATGATTTTATTTTTGTTTATGAACTGGAAGTTCAGTTACACTAGTAAAGTTGTTTCATTTCACATTTTGAGAAGTACATCTGTTTTCTTTAATTGAAATGGGTTTAAAGTGTACTGGTATTAATTTAGATTTATGTTAAAGTGGATTTTATTTTACATAACAGCGTTCCTCGTGGATTGACAAATTAAAATAAACTCATCAGTTTGCCCCACATTGACAGCAATGTGGTAAGGAATTTAAAGGATCTTAATGTGTTTATAATTTGTTGTTCAAATATCTTTAAATTACATCATCATACAAAATTGCTGTTTGAGGCATCAGAAAACATTAAAACAAATTAGTAAGACTTTTAGCTATTTTTCTTGCAGAACATGGTATGGCAGAAACTGGATTTGGGTTGAGAGAATTAGATTGAATGTGAC
>JAVKLF010000161.1:9069431-9079496 GCA_034783495.1 Millerichthys robustus | reverse complement strand
TTCTTAGGTCTCCACTGGGACGTACCTCTTCCGTTGTGTTTTCGTTAATTTGGTTGTGTTTTGGAATTTGTAATTGTATTTTCGGTAATGTTGTTGTGTTTTTGAATTTGTAATTGTGTTTTCGTTAATGTTGTAGTGTTTTTGAATTTGTAATTGTGTTTTCGTTAATGTTGTAGTGTTTTGCACCTCAGGGCCACCGTAAAAGTGCCATGACTGCCATTAAAAGCATTTTAGGCAAATAAAATATAACAAAAAGGGGAACATAGAAAGATCTTTAATCATAACTTTAGTTTATCTGTCTGAAAACAGTGAAAAATAATATCCTGAGGTAAAAAATAAGCTTGAGGATGAATAAATTCTGCATCCACAATAAAAAAAAAACAGTTTAGTTGTTCCTCACAGAGACTAACAGAAGGCAGGACTGCCACCTAGTGTCCACAGCTTCTACATGAGCGCGCCAGTCAAATCACTGTTGTGACTTCAGATTTCTTCATGCACCCTTAAATATACCGAGAAAATGATTCACAGAGGAAAACTCCGTGAGCCTCCCACAGACACCCTCTACATTTATTTATTTATTTTTGTTTTACCTCAGAGGTTCAGATACGTATCTATGACCAGGAAACAACTGAGCAAACTTGAGCAAAGTTGTTTTCTTTTTTGTTGGTAACAGCTCACAATTCCTTTAATGACTCTATGGAGCCCATACAAACACAATTTATTGTCAAGGAAATTCTGTGGTAACCTAAAGATGATTCATTTACAGAAGTCTTTAAATACAGAAACAGACTTTTCAAAATGATGGCAGACACTGTTTGTTTTTTCTGTCAAAAACCTCCTCTTATAATAAGGTAAATATATTATATTAACAAAATAAATAACTCAAAGGAATAAAGATAATAGGATTTCTAAAATATTGCCCTGAAGCTTGTGGAGTTTTATTTTACATCCTCTGTCATGATGTGTTACGCTTTAGACAGTCAGGCTAGTTTCCCAGCCTCCCAACATTCAATCACCTACTTTTGTCTAATTGTGATGTCTTAGTTTCATGCTTCTATGAGCCTCAGCCGGACTCTTTGTCCCTGTTTGGGTGCTTGGGGCAGAGCGGGTGGTGCTGCTCCCTTTTCTCTCCACTCTGTGCTCTCTTTTCTGCGCCCAGCAGCTGCTGCTCATTATTGCAGCGGTGGATCAGCACCAGGTCCTTGTTTGGAGCCGCTTTCTGCAGCAGCAGTCGTTGCAGAACCTGTTTGTCAGAGCGCTCCCGCCTGAAGTCGTCCTCATAAATCTTGAGCTGCAGTAATTTCAGACAAATAAACAGAATAATCATTATACACTGAGGAATCTCTCAGGCTGTAGCTGAGTGTTAATATCTCTTATACCAGAGGGCCACAACAAACCAGGCCGACGACCTGAGGTATGAGGTCATATGAAAAATCAAATGTTAAAATGTACTGCAAGCTTGTTATTAAGGAATTTTAAATTAAGTATTAACATTTTTTTGACCAACTTATGAGTTTGTGTTTGACAGGTTTACTGCCCAATTTGACCACTCAAAGCAGAAAACTTTAAAATCACAGAACATTTTATCTTTGTCTGATTGCCTAATCAATATGAACATTACAAAGTTGGCCTACTTTTATTATCCCTGGTTTTGTTTTTTACATAATTTTAAAATATGGATTACATTAAAGTGATTAAAAATACTATGACATATTGTATATCCCCCTTTTCAGATTGTGTTTGTCTTTCAGGAGACTGTGGGGTTGCATTTGACCTGTTGGGGTCACCATTTGGTGATCCTTGATTTAGAATATAAATAATATTTCTGCACAGTTTGATACCAGGTTCTACGAAAAAGTGTGTAAATGTCCGTGTGGCGTGTACCTGTTCTTGCAGGAGGGTAACCTGTTGGCGCATCTCCTCCCTCTTCTTCCTGAGCCTTCGGTTCTCCTGCAGCGTGTGCTTGTGATCGTTGTGCTCCGTCTGATATTCTGCCTCATAAATCTCTGTCTGATGACACAAGACACTGCCATGAGCCGGTGTTAAACCTTTGCAGTCTCATGAGTCATAGCAGAGAGTCACCACTAGATGGTGCAGCCTCCGTTTGCTTTGAAGATTAAACAAATCTTTACCCGGCAACAGTGGTTTGACAACAGCTCTGTTCTTTTTGGCAGCAGATATGTAAGAACATGTGTGGATGCTGAGCTGAAGAGAACAACCCACCTGACATTTAAGGGCCTCCAGCTGCTCTTTTAAGTCCTGCATTTCTTTCTGGGAATTGTTTCCTAGTGATGCCAGCGAGGAGCTGCTCGGTTTTTTCCCCTTCCTTCCTGTTTTTGGGCCGGGAGAAGGTGGGCTAAAGGAGGATGAGGGGCTGCACCCAGAAATGTGGCCAGTGTTAGGACATAACCCAGGACTGGCAACACTGAAGTCTCCCTTCAGCAAAAACATAAAAACAGGATATTATGAGCAACTCCGTTCATTTTTGCAACAGAAAATAATGAAAAAACTGATAAAAGAGGATGACTACCTGTTTGACACCAGTGTTACGTTTGTCTGCCTGGTGTATCCTGCTCTCCAACAACCTGATGTATTCCTGCAGCTCCTGGTTCTTTTTCAGCTCAGTCATCAGCGACTGCTCATAATACTCTTTAGCGCTCTGCAATTCAAATAACAGCAACAAATGACATTTAATGCAATGTCAGTTTCAACTTTATAAAGCATACGTACGTGAAATCAGCTACTGTTGACCAATGTGTTTTGCAAAATTAGTTTGATTGCAAAATCATAAAAATGATAAATATTGTTTTACAAAAAAAACAAGAAAACTAAAGATTAAAGGCCTAGCAAGGAGTTTATATTGCCTGCCAACTTCCAGTTTGAAACTAGGATGATCTTGTGTAGAGAAATGACAGTTATAGCCTCAAAAATATTTTAAATATTTTATGCAATATGGCATGATGGGTAACAAATAATTCTCAGCTAATACCACACAAAATTTTAGTTCAATATCACTAAAAGTGATTGAGTTGCAGCCTTTCATGTGTTGCCTAATGCCAGTTAGTTTAGTTGTGGTGAGCATTTTGAATTGCATTGACCCAAAAGGCTATCTAGTTGTAGATGTGCAATTACGAATTACTTCCTAAAAAGTTTCATTCAAATCAGTCCAGTTATTTTTGCTAAACAACAGACTTGAGTTGAAATAGTCGATAACAAAATTTAAAACAAGTTATTTAGTTCCATCTGTTAACACTAAAATATGAGTTTGACATGAGTCTCAGCTACTTCCATGCCAAATTTTAGGTCAATATCTGTGAAATGGAGTGAGTTATAATATTGTTTGTTTTCTGTATTTTGTATTTTGATATTATGTATTTACTTGTTGGTGTTCAGCTTTGAGGAGCAGTCGGCTGTTCAGCTGTTTGATGGCACTGTTCTCCAGCTCCAGAGCATCCAGTCTGTGCTGCAGACCCAGTGTGGCACTGCGGTACACCTGGTCCCAGTCCTCATTGAGCTTCATCAGCTGTGAGACACCATCATCATCATCAACACATCATCTCTGCCAGGGCCTCCGCAGCAGTAATCAGTGGCATCATTCATGTCGCCGCCACTGCTGTCACATTCAGTCTGTCCCCTAAAACAACACGAGCTTCAGAAATGAAGGTGAAGCTCTTCCCTTTACTCTCTGGATCCCTCTTAATGCATTATAGTTAAAGTCAATAAAAAGCATAAAATTTCAACCAGGAAGCAAAGGTTGTGTAATTGTGAAAGATGTAGCTTAAAGCTGAATGTTTCACAGCTTTGTAGCCACTCTCACACAAACGCCCACATCCCTCCTCTGGTTTCCCAGAGAGAACTAAATGTGACTGCCAACATCAGTAACAAAATGTGAACCTGCAAAGAGTCTGCACAGAGTCTGAGCAACGTTGTTGTACCTCTTTGTTGACTCTGCGGAGCTCCGTGTTCTTGTTGAGCAGCAGCAGTTTCTCCTGATCCGTAGATGTGACTGTCAAGCTCTCTGTGATCAAAGTGACCTGCTCCTCTGTGGACAGCAATCTGTCCTCCACGAGACTCATGTTTTCTGTCCTGCACACACAGAAACACACAAACACACACAGGAAATGAGGATACTGTGTGCCATAAATAAAAGTCATGATGATGAACGTTAAAAAGAGAATTTCTATTATTAAGCAAAAGCATGAACGCACCAAGGAAAGTCAGGTACTTTCGAACACCCACTCACACAAAGTGCACTTACAGTGGATCGAATAGCAGCTATTATGCACACCCACACATATGCACAGTCATATTATGCACTCAAGACACCCAGACACACACATATGAACACACTGTAATATATTTCTCCCCATCAAAGGCTGCTTTTACAGTCTGATGTATCTGTGCATCCGCTGCCTGTGGAAACAATGTGGGTGATGATCCCTGGAAAGTGTTTGTTTTTAGAGAACCATTTGGACAAAAGACAAATATTTTGCTTGAATTAATTAGTCAAACTAACTTTCTTTCCACTAATTGTGTGGTCAAGTTTACCAGTGAAAGCTGCCAGAGAGAGGCAGGAGAGGGATCCTGAGGGAACGTGTTTATGGAGGAGCACACGGCTCTGTATGAAAGCCCCTCAGGGCTTATTCACACAAACACACTGTTGGACTACAGTAACCACACAGAGCTTGGTACTACAAAGAGTCACAGTCTGCAATCGCCTCTCATCCCCCCCTTAGGGGTTTAACTCCTCCAAAAATACACGCTTTCATGCACTTATGTACACTGCCCCACTGTGTGAAAAACCTGTGTTACACAATTTCTGGCAGCAACATGTGACCGCAAGAGAAACACTAACATGTAAAATTACATAAGTACTTCATCTTAGTGTACTTAGTACTCCATGTATGCCAATTATGGGATGAGAGCTTACATCTGTAGTTTGCTTGAAGAAAAAAAAAAAAAAAAAAAATATATATATATATATATATATATATATAAATCACCTGTTCCTGACGGTGATCATGTTTTTGTTTGTGTCAGTGAGTGGGTTTGTCTGATGAACATTACATGTTGAACATTCAATGTATGCTCGTACGTTACAAACAGCAACAAAACACTTCATAATTCAGTTGTAATTTGTTTAAATCTTTTTTAGCTTTACTATGTAATGGTCAGTAGTTAATAAAAAAGCTTAATAATAAGAGTATTGTCAATTTTAGACAACATAGGAACCAGTTCTGATGGTATTTCTACAGAGTTGTCATGATAAATAAAAAGGAGGCCCTAACTGTCCACACATCAACGTCTGATACAATAAAACCTAATTACAATAACAAAATAACACGAGCCTATAACAAAACCTAAAATGCAGGGAGAATAATTATTATTTAAAACTTGAAAAAAGGTAGTGTTTGTGTTAAGGTAGAATTACTTTAGTTTAAAATGAGTCTGTTGTTAAAAAAACAACAACAATACAACCAATAGATAATTGTTGACTTGATTTAAATTGTAGCCTAAGCTTCTAAGCTTTTACACATATTTATCATTCATTTATGGAAGAGGTCGACATTGACACACAAATGACTTCTCCTTTTTGTACTTTACTTCCAAATGACACCTACAAAAACCAGAATGACATCCCTTCCTCTAATCTCCACAACGTAGGTGAAAGTGCTCCCTAAACAGAAGCATGAATTGAGCTGCAATGTCACTACCCACATTCCAAATCTGCATAAGGGGAAATAGTCTTTAGTGTATTCCCAAAACTACTAACCTTTGAATGATTTTTTTTAAAGTCATGAGTGAAAGTGAAATAACTGCTGTTGACAAATCTCAGAACAAAGGCATTCCCCTGTTTTTAAAGGGACATTTTCCATACAGTAATTTGTTTTTAGGTAAATACATTGTGGTATGTGTGACACCTTTATGACCTTATCAGAGAAGCAAAACTCTTTTGTTAGTTAAAGGTAACTATTTTTCTAATAAATCTGTCACTAATCTGCTTTTTCTCTGACAAGTGGGCCTCGGTGTAAGCTGTTTGTTGCTAATAATTGTTGAATTATCCTGTGTAAACCACAAAGTTAGAAGTTTGGGAAGTTTTGGACGAGGGCAGATGTTTAAATGAAACTAAATGAAACAGGGTCTAATTTTTGAAGCCAGAGTAAATAGCTAATCCACCCATGTCTAACACCCAGTCCCTGCTGGGACTGCATAGCGCTCTGTGTCTCCATAACTGGATTTCCTGACAGCCAATGAACACTGAACATATTTCATGAAGTTTTTATTTGTGGGCCTTCTCATTAGGCCACTAAAATGCCACAGATTTTTTTTGTCTTTTCAGCAATATGGTTCCTCACTGTCTTAGCATATATGTTTCCTTCTTGCTGGTGGCAACCCTGACTATATTACTCTGTATGTCTTTCACTGTGGTATCAGCTGATGGCCACAGCTGAGTCCCCTAACAGGCGACAGCACAGTGTCGCTCCATTGATTTGACACTTATTTTTGGGCAAACCTATCATTTCTGTACACAGGGTGGTTATGGCTTCACCACATTTGCCCATGCAATGAATCATTACTGTCACAATAAAACACAAATGTTTATTTCAGGTTGAAGGCTTGACGTTGTGTAATATTTTTACTACCTGTTTCTACAATATAATGGAATCAGTTATGAACTGTAACCTACATCTTTATGACCTCAAGGGAAACTCCACAGCCTCTCTTTCCACCTCCTCTCACTGAGATGAGCTTCTTCATAAAGCTGCTTTCCAAAAAACTTTAAAATTAAATTAGATGATTCTTGAAAAAGAAAAGCGGTCCTTCTATGATATTTCCTTGATTTGTGGCAAATCACATGTGAGATAAAGATAAAAACACATAAAGAAGTCTGTAAACTTTTCTAATAAAATACACATTCTTTAAACTTTCCATCACCTTAGAACAGATTGTTAGGTTGTTGCTGTTGTTAGTGTAAAGTTTAAAGCCCATACTGTACCCAGGCCATAATTCTTTGGTCGATGTGTTCTCCTGCTGGTTTGGGGGAAGGTTGCTGTCAGTCTTAGGTGAAGTGTGCTCCTGTGATCCTGCTGATAAGGACGGTAACGACGAGGAAGACGACAAAGACAGCACATCTCCATCCGTCACAGACGACATTTTCGGCTCTTCACCTAACATTTTACCAAGTGCCTCTCCTCACAAAGTCTTCGATCAGCATGCGGAGGGAACTACATATAGTGTTGTCAGAATTGATACAAAAGCAAAAAAGGAAGTAGCTGAGACAGAGAGCCACATGACGAAGAGAAAAGGAAGTGATACTGACAAGCTGTTTCAGCTACATATGCTGGAGGGCCTGTCCCAGTGCGGTTACCTATTTAAGTTTTGTACCACTTGCAGTGTGACCGCACAGTGTTTACTCAGTCGACTTTATATCATTTGGAGAGTGTGGGAAAGTCCAGCCAGAGCTCAGTGTGCTTGTAAGTGATCAGGCACATGTCTTCTGCCTGTTTCTGTGTGCTCCAGACTGCATGTGCCTCTGAGCTGCTCTGTTTTCGAAGCAAGCAAATCAGGAAAACGTTTCATAGGCAAGGCGCTGAATAAATGTGCATAATTTCTGCATGAGATTATATGGTAAGGCATGTAACAGATAATAATAATGTTAATGCATACATTTATTCACGACACATAATTATAGGATGAGGTTGATTGCATTCATCAGTCTGCTCATTACTCCAAGTGTGGAAAGTGAACTGCCACAGGTTAATTATTAAATCGCAGGTTCATCCAGGGGACAAACAAACAAATTAAGACATTTTTGTTAATTATGTTCTTCTTAGCCAGGCCAAGTAGTCTTTTATTAATGCCAAGAAAATTAAACTGCTAATCGCTATCCTTCATTAAGTTCAGTGAAATTCAAGGTTACTCATATCATGAACAATGTTTAAGAAAAGTATTGCTGAACAAATGACAACACATGCCAGCTATGATGCAGTGATTTAGACAGAAATGCTGTGTCATTGCACAGTATGAAGGGCGCTTCAGTCCAGTTCATGTGCTGTTTTTAGACCATTCAATATTTTTAAGGGAAACAGTTTTCAAACCTGAAAAGTTAGTTATCAGCTGTGAAAAAGTAAACATGCAAACCAAATAAATAAAATTAAACACAAGTTTTCTTACCTGGATGGAGGATGCGGCCTCTGAATTTGGAGACAGCCATTGTGCCATACTCACTTTTTTATATGTCCATGATTGAGCAACGTTTTGCTCATACACTATCCAATTTTATCATCAACAATCAAATACATAATGAGTGAAGGAACAATGGCAGACAACTCTTTAATACAGTAGTTCAATTATAAAATGAATCTGACTCCTGCAAGAATTCTATCTTCTGCTTGTTTCAACCTAAACAAATAAATATCCCAGATTCAGTCTGTGGTATCCCATCTTTCTCCTCTCTACCCCACCCCTCACTAAATGCAAATGTTTCCTAAATCCACTTGGTTTGTGTTAGGAAAGACAATATATGACTAAAAAGAAAAACAATACAATTAATGTTGAGTACAGCTATCATGAAAAACATGACTGTGACACGGTGACAGACACATTTGGTTGTGGATAATACAACAACCAAGGCTAAGTAAATTATAATTTTGTTTTGTAGAAATGGGAAGTTGTAATTTACTCTGTCCATGGAGCATAATACAGTCATTGAAGTCATTTTTAATAATTGTGATACACAGGATCTCGACCAAAGTCACAATCCAGTTACCATTTAATGCAATGACACCAAGATGCAACAAAATGTCAGCATTGCCCAGGCTCCGACTGGCTCCAGTGACTTTGTTCGCATATTTGTACCATCTATTGTGGACACCAGAATTGCTCTGCCAAGCACAGGCTTTGCTTCGCAAGGAGGGACTAGCAATATACTGCCTTTATTGACCCAAGCTTCTGTCAAACTCAAGAACAAATAGCCCGCCACTCAATGGAGGGATTGATTTTTGGTCTAACAAGAGATCTTAGAGAGGAGTCAAGAGTATCCCATGGAGTGAGGGCAAATGAGTGGTGGATAGTTTGTCTGCTATATGACTGCTCCTATCGATGCCTGAAAAGAATTTCTCATTAGTTGAAATGAAGAAGTTTTGGTTTTAAAACTAGACATTAAAACTCAGCAATGAGTGTTTCTTCAGCCAAATGGCCCTCCCTTTTCACCTGTTTATCCTCTAGCTACATTAACCTGATGGAGTCAACTGGGGTCAATGATTCAAATCGACAAACTGCTCCACATTCGATAAGTGCATCCCCCCATTTCTTAACAATACAGATCAAACTCAAGGAGCTCTAGAGGGTTGGTCTTGTAGCTGGCTCTATATGGCTGTTATTTGTGTGGATGCTCTGCAAGTCTTTAAAAGCTTGTCTGTGTCTCAAAGAAATGTTTTAGACGTTTGATTCTAAACAATTAATATATTAATTGTTGTACATTTTTCGTTAAACAATCTTAGTTTCAAGAAAACTAAGAGGCACCGAGCGTGACCAAGACCAAAGTTGATTGTTGTTTGTTTCACTGTTGTTTCGGGGACCACCACAGCTGCACTGTTGACTAGCAGAGATTCTGTTGTAAATTCCATTTGAAGCCACAATACAATAACAAAATTGTTTTGCATGCATGGTACAATGTCACATGAATTATGTTTCACACACTTTGGAAAAACAAAGCTAAATTGAGTGCAGGCACACGGCTTAAAAAGAAAAAAAAAAAAAAAAGATACCGGAGAGAGGGGTGAGGCATAAATCATTTGTGTCTTTAAAAGCAAAAATGTGTTAGTATGCAGGGTGAAACATTTGAAAGTAACAGGCTGTTCATAATCTACAGAGGCTCTTTAATTAGACTTCTGATAGCATCATTGGCCTTCTCCACTTGTAAAAATGATCATAACATGAAAAGTAAATATGGCACAAAAACTGTTATTCTAAAGCGTAAAGCCAATTTATACTGTGCTCTAAAACTTATTGCTGGCCAGGATATTTTAACTGCTGGCATGCTACAAAGGTTTGAAAGGTAAA
>JAVKLF010000161.1:9044173-9057547 GCA_034783495.1 Millerichthys robustus | reverse complement strand
GTGGGTTTTCTCCGGGTACTCCGGTTTCCTCCCACAGACCAAAAACATGACTGTTGTTAACTAATTGGTAACTCTAAATTGTCTAAATTGAGACTGAATGGTTGTTTGACTCGTTTGTCTCTATGTGTCCCTGTGATGGACTTGCAACCTGTTCAGGGTGTACCCCGCCCCTCGCACTGTGACTGCTGGATATGGGCACCAGTGAGCCCCGTGACCCTGAAAGGGACAAATCGGCTTTCAGGTGACACCGTGGGACAAGGAAACACCAGACTACAGAGTCAGAATTAACTCCAAATTATCACACCTTATTATAACTTTGTTTTTAATGCTTTATAAATTCTTGCCTGGATCTTACTTTTTTCATTAAGTCTTTTACTTCAATCAGTGTCAAGTCTCTACTTCCATATGGGCAATGGTCCATATCTGCTGAGGTGGATTTACTGTACAGGCAAATACCTGCTGTGCAGCATTAGTGACTTACCTACTTAAAAAACACTAACACATGTAATAACTATAAAAACGCAGGATTTATTGAAGAGAGATGAAAGCAGTGAGGAATGACAGGATTATAGAAGAGGGACTCAGGTTCCTCAGTCTGAGGTGAGTCACAGACTCCTGAGTATAGCTGACAGTCCCAACTCATTGATAAACACTGAATACCTGAAAATAAGACCAGAATACTGATGAGGGAGTGGGGACCATGTTTGGCCGTGTGCATCCAGGCGTCAACAAAAGCTGCCAACACTACTGCAGTGGTGGAGTATGTCAACAATCACAGAATAAATCACAGTCATTTTAGTTTTTGTTTAAGACAATAAAAAAATGCTTAGAGAATCACATAGCATTGTCTTAGTGTTGAGTGCTGCTGTAAGGACTCTTGGTATCATTTTGACTAAGTTAACTTTTGGACTTTACCTGATCCAAGAGAATTAACCCTGGTAACAACCCAAGCCCAACAACTGATTGTTAATGTCCTAATCAAGGCCTGTTGTTCTCAGTGGGTTGAGTCCAACTTGCAATAACAGTGCTGTGTAGGGGGGACAATTGAATCTGAAGGCCTCTAAGGCCTTGAAGATCTTTTCTTTCAGCAGGAACATTGGTTTGAGAGAGGAATAAAGGAAGCCATCATTGTGAATCAAAACCCTCCTTTGGTAAACAGGGGTGGAAACCCCCGGCTCCAATTGTACACCTCTTAGAATAGACAGTTTTCTCTTTGTGGACGCATTATTATTTAAGTTCTTGCTATGTTGCTGTTAGCAAAGACAGCCTTTTTAAATGTTTACTTCCTGTGCATCATTCTTAATGTGCTGTATCTTATTTTTTCTGTCCTAAACAGCAAGATGACCTGCAGATGGTTTTGCCATAGCATTCAAAAATAAAGACATAGAAACACTTGCTGTACGTCCATTGCTTTTCTGTTAAAGAAATATCCTCTTTACCAAAAATAAAGGCCACAGTGGGAAAAGGGGGCTTGGGGGGCGGCGGAGGTGGGTAACAACGTCATGCCACTGCTGCCTGGCAACGGCATTTCACTGGAGGACAAAAGTGCTTTATTGTTTTTTTGCCATTCATAGCAGCTGTCTCAAGGTCTCTGCCTCTAAGGAAGAAGAAAACATTTTTTATACCCTTCGTGTGAATCAGCTCTTGAGAGACATGCAGAGAGGTAAAACAAACACACTCAAATGCAAAGGAGCGTCCAAGGTCTCTCCGTGAAAAGACAATAATGGCTCTCCTGATCAATTTTATCTCCTAGTTCACTCGAGATGTTTAGATAGATATTTCAGTGGCATCGGATAAAAGCAGAAAACGGAAAACATGATAGAAAGGCAGTTACAGTTGTAGAAAAAAATAGACTTTCTGTGAAAGAAAGTCTGTCTTAACTAAGATTTAAATGTTCTGTCACGCAGTTTTACCTCACTCGCACTGCTGCTTCTGCATAACGTGGCTGCGGACCAATTAACTGTCACCAATCAGCTAAAGCACTGGCTTATGAAGTGTTTAGTTCAGTATCTTTGCATTGATTCAGTTTGCTGGTTTTCCGTCTCCCCTTTTACGCATGTATCCTTATTGTGATGACTCTCCTATCCTGTCCAAAGGAGAGTCATTCTGTCACATAAACAAAACAACACAAGACAGACACTCCTATGCCTTTTTGTGCACCACCACAAAAAACACACTGCCGAGTAAAGA
The DNA here is from genome assembly GCA_034783495.1 of Millerichthys robustus. Taxonomy (NCBI): domain Eukaryota; kingdom Metazoa; phylum Chordata; class Actinopteri; order Cyprinodontiformes; family Rivulidae; genus Millerichthys; species Millerichthys robustus. Next base: position 9,055,357 of record JAVKLF010000161.1, on the reverse strand, counting down.
AACACTGAGGTGTGCACGGAACGCACGTGTCACTGGGTGAAAGTGACACAGTGAAGTGAGGGCACGGCGCTTTAGTAGCTACTTGTAACCATCAGGATCAGAGCAGATAAATGGAGGTCAGAGAAAAAGAAATGAAAATGCCATTCCATTTTTAAACCCTTTTAAAATAGGAGCCTGGGCCTCCTTCTTGATTGTCAAGATCTGTAAATTGGGGAAAAGGTTGAGATTGCACCTTATCTTCTCCTGGCACCCTGTCAGTCTTTTGTGCTCATTTTAGTTTGCCCTAGAAAGAATCCAAAGTTTCTGATAGAGGTGCTCACTGTCAGACACTTTTATTCCCTTTAAAGGAACATTAAGATTAATTCAGGAAGAGAACATGTAACATTTATATCTATGTGAGTTTATTATTTGCAGCAGGTGCTTTATGAGAAAAGTATTGAGTCTAATAAAACTCAGAGTAGTATGTCATAGTATATTTAGGTTCAAAAGAGAAAAGCTCGTAAGAATTATTATTATAGTTTTCAACATCAACAAGAGTTGATTATTAAGATAGTATGCTGTCACTTAATAAAAAGCACAATTAATTAAATAATCATTTGTAAGAATAACATGCTTCCATGCTTTAATAATTCTTATTCTTGGTTTAAACCAGAGCATGTCTACTTTGTGAAATATCAGAAGTTTCAGTGTTAGATTGTCATGAATTTTTTTAAAGAGACATTTAGCCATATCACTTGCAAATATGCAAACACATGGTTTGCACATACAGGTTCCAAAACAAAACCCCCAAATAATACAGTATATTCTGTGAAAGGATGTACAAATTACCAGAAGCAGAAAATAATCTGTATCACTAATCTGTAGAAATTTGTGGTAAATTAAACATAAATAAACGTAAATAAATTGTGTCATTATACTACTGATGAAAAACTAATAAATCAGCACATTTTCGGAGAAGTCCCTGCGTTGAGTTTGCAGCCAGAAGTTTGAAGAGGGTTCTCAATCATAGAACAGGTGAGATATGATTGTTATTTTTCATTTATTTTATATTTTGGCATGTTAACACTTGTGGCTTCATCCCTCTCCTTGCCTTTTTGGTTCATTCAGAAATCACACCGGAGTGCCTAGAAGGAGGCTAAGTCCTGGGCTGAGATGTCTTCTGTATCCACTCTGGCATGAGAATGATTTAGGATCCCACAGGAGGAGCTGGAGAGTGTCTCTAAGCAGAAGACTGTCTGGGATTTTCTCCTGATTTTGGAGTTTCCAAGACACAAGCAAAGATATATATAAAGATAAGCAGAATACACATATCTCTGTCACATGTACAAGAACTAAAGAGAGTTTAAGTCCATTTTGTCATAATTAAAGGTCACAGTTTTGCAGCCTAACATAATTGGCGCGGGGGGGGGGGGGGGGGGGGGGTGTTCACCAGTGTAATTTTAATTTTACTGAGAGATAAATGCAAGAAGAATAACCGCCCTACAAGTTGGAAAAGGCAGCTTTTGGAAACATATATTGTTTTATGTCTAAAACAAACGTTGCACTAGTTTGGATCACACACTGAGCATGCTTAAAGGATGATTTACATCATTACTGATAAAGTAGAAAAATAATTGACTTAAGACTTTGTCTGTTAGGATGATTAGGAGTGAAAAAAGTGTTTTCCTTTTTTTTCCGCTTCCTCTGACTTTTTCACAAGCCTAATTCTGGCTTGAGTTTAATGCATAAAAAAACACAGCAGACTTGATTTAGCTGAAATCTGGACTCCATGATCTTTTTCTTCGGTTTGACACATTTTTGTCATCTGTTATTTCACTTTACACTGAGAGGGAACAAACTGTTGTTGATTTATTTGTTACTGTGAGGCACGAGCTGCCTGTTTGTTTAAAGGCAGACGGCATAAAATTCAATAAACCTCCTGCAACAATGTAATCAACATTTCAAGCTGACAAAAGACCAGAGATTGAGGGAATTTATTTTTGAAGTTCAATTTTTCCATTGTTTTTTTTTGTGCTTCTGATAAAAAGCACTTTAACCATAGCTAGTTTTTTTTTTTTTTTTTTTTTTAAAAGAACACTTAACATTTTCAATATTCCTGTTTTAGTGTGAAGTGTAGAAAATAAACCGTTACTCTGGCAAATGATGACTATGCCATAATCACACACTTATACATAAAAGCATTTGTACTAATTCATTCAAGCAGTTTGAGCAAGAAAGCAACTTTTTAAAACAATCTGAAGGAATTGTTCGGAATAATGATGATACTAATAATAATACTAATAATAATAATAATAATAATAATAATAATAATAATAATAATAATAATGACGACCTTTGGTTTTGGATACCCATTCTACCACTTCTGAGTCCCACTGAGAAATAAATAAAATCATAAAATTAGGCAAGACATAAGTTATGGCTTAGTACAAGATCATAATGTGGTGGGGGGAGGTGCCATAGGCTAGATCTTTTTCCTGGTATTTGTATTGTACAAATGATAACTCTCCTAGAAAAAAACAAAACTCTTCTTAAAGCAGGAATAGAAAATCCAACCACCCTGTTTAGGTGTTTCCAAAGTTACAAGTCAGGTCCATCATGGTCAGATTTGTCATCTGGTAACTTCATAGTAACATTGAATTTCAAAATTGTTGTTTTGTGTCTTTTTCCATTTACAGTAGTTTGTCATGTAAACAGAGGTCTCCAACAATAAGTTTGATAAAGTCTAAAACTGAAAAATCCCTTGAAATTTGATAAGAAAATAGTGCAAAACAAGGTTTCTTTCATTCAGTTTAACCTAAGATTGATGCAAAATAAATTATACAGAACTGAACATCTCTCAATGTGAAAATACAAATAAAACTTTCAAACCCTCAAATCTAGCAGAAAGTGAGATTTAGTGTGCTGTTCATACAAAAAGCAGTAAAAACAGGCTGGTGTTCAAGATTTTGTGCTTCATCTGAAATAACTGTTATTTTGTTTTGGTGAGGAGTGTTTTAGTTAGTATCTGTGTTTTTATTGTGAAGTTTGCAAAAAACAACAACAAAGGTGCTTGAGTGAGTGAGGGGGTCGCCTGTGAGTAACAGTTTTCTTCTGATTGTACCATGAAGGTTCAAAACATGTATATGGACTTAGGCCCCTACAACTTTGTAAATATGCGATGTGCCCTTTTTTAAAATCATCATCAAGATGGAGACAATCCAATTTTAAATCATCAGACCAGGCGCTGGCTCTCCACTTTGCTTCAGTCTATTATTAACAAGACTGGGTCCATAGCAAGGTTTTGTTTTTATAGCATTAAATTCAAAGTCAAAATTAAAGTGAGTCCAAACCATTAGCTGTATGCTCTTTTTTGGAGCTTCCAAATGTGTTAAGATGCTTGGTTTTAGTCCCAGACTTGTGGAACTGAGGCTCTGACGCTTGTTAATTTCCAACTGACAGCAAAGAAGAGACTCTACACAGCACATCCTGTCAAAGGTGGGCTGATGAGTGCCTTGGGTGACCAGCGTGTCTCATTGGGGCAGGTGTGAAGTGCCTCAACAGCCGATTGAAAGTCACTCTTCTTTGTGGCCTTTCACTTTGACTTCTGTCCAAACACTGACTCCTGCTGCTGGGATTGAAAGTAGTCTTTAATGCCTGTCTATATTAAAGTTACCAGAAGCAGCAAATGTAGTTTATCTTTTCCATTCGCACACAAGGTGATTCAAAAAAAGGATGGGAATTGCTTTGTCCCTCTTAGTCGTGAAGTAAACAAAAAGTATTAATAACTGAATGTGAAAAACAGAGAAACATGAAGGTGTGTTTTAAAGATCAACTGCACATGCACTGAATTGATCTTCAGATAATTTAACAAAATTGTGTTTCTAGGTATTCAGTGAACTCCCCAAATACATTTTTACCTAAAAATAAAATAAAATCAATATAATTATTTGACCATAATAAGATGGCCTACTTTCAGGCAGTAACTCTGTTTACCAAACAACATTTAATTCACAACAATCTTATCAGTAATCTTAGCAATGTGCTAAAACCATAATCACAGCACGAAGATCGATGAAAGGAACTTATTACATATTTGATGGGCATGTTGTCATGATAGATTGCCGTGAAGCATAACAAGCTGCAACGCTTACACATGATAAATTTAACTTTAACAATTCATAACCAATTCCACAAAAATAATAGCTCAAGAGTGCACTTCTTGTTGTTTATAGGGTTCTGATTAAGAAAACAAATTTTCTCCGTCAATCAAAATATGACTGGCAGAGGATAGATGCTTCATGTGAAGACGGACCCAGTACTAATAAACCAATGATGGAGCCAATTTCTTTTGGCCCACTTCCAATCTTTGTACATCATTTGTAAATATTTGAATAAATGCTGCAGCTGATTGTGTCACAGTAGCAGGTGTGTCAATTATGGAAGTGAAGTGGAAAAAAAGGGCGAGAATATAAATGTCCTGGTAATGTGCAAAGCCTGCACGTATCTGTGTGTTTCAGGGTTTATTTGTTACCACAGGAGACTCTGCTTGGTTAAATTAGTGAATTCTGTTTCAGCACAAAAACTGCATTTTTTCACAAAATACAACCTGTAACTATTAAATATTTTAAGTTTGTCTTTACTGTATTATTTAGTTTGGAGCCATGAAGCTCTCATCAAATGCACTTCATTAACAGTTTAACTACATGTGTTTTCACCTTTACTAAACCAGATGTTTTGTAAGTTCATTCATCTGGAATGTTCACGTGAATTTTAACAATTTCAAGAGGGAATGACTTCAGCAATTGCTGTTTTTTGTAGAAGTAACTGTTGCTGTGCTGTGTGTGTCAGAAAAGAGTTATGAAGCAATTTCCACAAACTAGCCACCATAAGTCTACACTGATAAATTATTCAGAAGTAGAAAACACGCGAAGCATTTGTCAATTTTCCCAGAAATGGACATCCCAGCAAGTTGGGCCTCAAATCAAACTGTGAAATGCTCAGAGAACAATTCCAGAAGAATTATTTGTGATTCCACAGGCCTCGGTTGACGTGGTAATTATAAAAGCTTGTGACTGGACAAAAAGAAAAAGACTGAACCAGATTGTGGAAGGGTTGCCAGAAAATAACTCTGTTGGAAACATGTTTATCTGTACAAACCACAGGAGTTGTGGTACAATGTTCTTTCAATAAACAAGATTGGAGTGGAGATGTTTGGCATAGAGTTGATGTACAACACTCTGTATGGTCAAAAGCAAAGCATATTATCACAGTCACTTTATACAACACGGGGGTAGAGAAATGATAGTTTGAGCTGGTCTTATAGTCAGAGAAGGTGAGCATGTTCTAATCTAAACTCTGTGAGATACCAAAGCTGTTAGAACGTCAGTTTTCCAGAGGATTTGAACGCAGAGTGCAGGCAGGCACTAGGAAATCAAAAATAAAACTACTTTTTGTAAACAAACCAAAAAGGCTGATGTGGCAGTAAACTTATAAAAAAACTTTGGAGATCAGCACAAGAAAACACAGTGTCAGTGTCAGAGAGGAACGCATGGGAAAAGAAAAGTAACATCATTTAATACAAGAATAAAACTAAAACCTCATTAAAAATTAAATGTAAGAATGTAGGTTATATACTTTTAAACCCAAATTCTATAGTTTTATTACACATTTTACACCTGAGGCTTTGTCCAAATTTAATTATGCACAATAAAACACCATAGCAGGAAAGTTAAGATTATAAAAAAAAAGAAAACAAAAAGGCACTATGAACCAAGTCCAAGTCTAGAACTGTGTGAAAACTGATTCACTGCAAACTTGAAGCACCATTGATATTGCAGATATTTCTCTGCAACAAGAACAACCACTATAAGATGGTCACTTCAAATTGTTGTTTTTAATAATATTGGAAGAATTTGAATATCCTGATGAAGTGCAGACATTTTAATGGATCTCCTTTTTTTTAACCATTTCTTCATTATATCCACTTTGTTTATCCACCTACAAGGTTTATTTTATAATAACTTGCCTGCAGCAAAGATTGTATTTTCTCCCAGATAACAAAAGACAGAAGACAAGTTAAAGGGCACAATTATGGGGAAAAAAGAAAAAACTGTACATTTGAATTGAAGATGAACTGTGTTAAATGTCAAAGACAAACAGAAAGAGCATGCCCACCTACTGACTGAGTGGGAAAAAATAATTTCTCTCCATACAGTTAACCTGGACTGTAAATCCATGAGCACAATCACATGAGCTGAGGTAAACACTAAATCCTTCTATTTGGGCTCTAAAAGATCCAATAAAGACCCACATGAGTACAACTGTCATGTTGAGCTATTCTCGCTAAAAAAAATCACTGTAGCACCATCCTCAGCATGTGAATGAAAAAAAAAAACTATTATAATCACAGTGGCCATATTCTGCACAGCTTCTTCTGTGACATTTACAAAAAAATCCAATTTCAGGCTATTTATTTAGGCATGCAGTGCACAAAAAGTAAACATATTTGCACAATGACTTTACAGTTCTAATTTAATCTGAAATCTAAACATTTAATGTGGCTGACAAGTCCTGGGCCCATTGATCATCACTACAATTTGTGTCTACGTCAAAGGATTTCAGTCCCCTGATTTAAAGGCCTTTATTTAAGTACTTTACTGTGCAATATAGCTAAATTTCTTTTGTCAAAAAAAGGTGACACTAAATAACAACTTAAATGTGTAGTGCTTTGGAAACGTAAGTTGTTTTAATAAAAATTGCACAATGTAAAAAAAAAAATCCTTACTTGGGTTCTCAGTTCAAATGGGTTGTGTGGGTGCGTGAACTCTTTGGTATCTAAGGAATACGGTGTAAATGACTCCTCTGCATAGTAATGTAATGCAATTAGTCTGCTGGAGTGCCTCACCCCTCTTGGGAGATAAACCAGGACAAGCTCATTTTGTGCACTAGCCTGCTCGGTTAAATATTGATGCCCTCGGAGCTTTCTCAGGCCATTGTTTTGACTAAATGTAATGTTGCTGTAGTTGGGTTAAACGTAGCGTCCAGAGCTTTGTAAATTCTCTGTCCCATGGTGCGCTGGCTAACCAGTGAGCAGCGTCAGTCAGCCTTTACAGCCTTCTGTTCTCCATAATGCAGAGCACGATGATGGAGCCCGTTGCTTGATTGATGAGGGTTTTTATGCACTTGTCAATCATAAAACGTGTGGGTGCATACAAGTGAAAGCCATCTACTTTGCTCAGTTTCATCCTGTTGCTGGAAAGATCGTTTTCAGATTTCCAAAGTGCTGGATCATTCTGGTACTAAATGGAATTTAAATGTCAACAGGTGGAGTAAAAAAATGAGACGTACATCGGTTTTATTGAGGAAGAACCAGATAGTTTATTTGTGTAGTAAAGTTGAAATGTTCCGCTCAGTAGATCATCATTGCAGTTAGTCATGATGATTTCCTGTAGGCTCGTGGGAAAAAAAAAATTGGCTACCCTGTCAGCCTGGTTTTGTTTTAGTAAATAGTTTAGAGTCGTGAATAAATTTTGCTCACATTAAATGATTAGGTGATTAACTGAGATAATAGGACATAAGAGGTAGGAGGTAATAGGAGATGTTACGATAATAAAACTTGGGCAACACATACATTTTCCAAAAGATGATGGGCCCAACCATAAGTTGGAAGTCTCCTTTTGTGGACAGATGATTGCCATTTTTAATACAGGGCCTAAATTTAACACCACCATCACAGCACATATCTGAAGTCCATTTCAGAATGACTAATCCCAGGTCTTTGACGAAACATCTGACACTCAAATTATTCCTGTGTTGGGCTAATGGCTAGGTGGGTCATGCATACTGCAAACTGTAATATATCAATGGAAATAAGGTTCTTCTTCTCTCAGAGTAAGTGAAGCTGCGCTTTGTGCGTGGTACTGGAATAAAATGGTTCAGAGAGAACAGTTTTTTGTTCGCCTGTTTGCAAAGGTGTGATGGTAGAATCTGTTATAAAATGAGACAGATATGAAAGTTAAAAGGTCACTCTCTGAGGGAGACACAACTTAGCTGAATATATAAACAGCTGAGAGAGCTGTTCAGTCATACATGAAGGTGCATGTTGACAGGTTACATGTCTTCATAATGTGTGCTGCCGCTCTGACACTTATGGTACCAGAGGGTCTTTTTTAATGAGCAATTATCTCAAATACTGGAAATATTTGGAAACACAAATAACAACTGAACTAAAGGCATCATTTTTCTTCTAAAGGTTTTGGAAAATAAACACTTTTTTAAAAAAAAGGGGGAGTGGGCTCATTTCACATAAACAATGACATCTTCATTTTTTTTTTTTTTAGAAAAGCTGGCAAAGCTTTAAGAAGTTAAATAAGATGAAATCAGTAAGTAAATCAGAAAAAAGTAAATCAGAAAAAAACATATTGAATTAAGCTTAAAAATATATTAGGCTGCTCAGACTGAAAGTCTTTTAAATTTAGACAGTACAGGTCATAGGTTTACATGAATTATTAGCATGAATGTCATAATACTGTATTATTGGCCTTTCAATACTTTGTTTGAACTACTCATTTTACAGGGTGGGGTCATTACACAAGACATAACTTCGATGTTGTTTTAAAAACAAAATTCAGCGAACTCCTGTGTTTGGATGTTGCATTTATGTCTCATAATTGCACTGAAGTCATAGCATTCAAATACTTAAATAGAAATAAGTATGCTAACCACCATGTTGGTTTGCTGCAAAGCATAAACTAGAGAGAAATACTTTTACGCCAAGCACAGACTCGTCCTTTTGTAGATTAGAGGAAGACAAACAGGAAACACATTATTGTACAAATCACCTTGGGAACATCGACAGACTTATTTGAAAGAAAAGCTTTGTTTACTTAAACTAAGGTTAACGTGACCAATGATAGAAAGTCATGTGACTAGGTAATTGTTCCGTTTTTTTTATTAGTTACTTTAAGATGTTTCTTTAATCAGTTGGATGACGATAATTGAATTCTTGGCCATGAAGCTTTCCAGGCATTGTCCTCTTCTACACAAATTACACGTTCGTGATTTATGAGCAGTATAAGTAATTTTTATGGTACTTATAGTATATAGCTCATAAATCTTAACTTGTCCATGACACTTTCCTAAAAGAATGACCTTCTTAGAAATCTGCTCATTCAGAGTGCCGTGCAGTGGGCTCGGCAGGACGTTCTATTCCAGTAGGTAAAATAACATAACAGGCAACCAGCATCAATCAGTGTGAGGACACACTTTTATTTCTAAAACTGCAGGGTAAACAAATGAAAAAGGAAGTAGACAAAATGGAATAAACCATATGACTTCCACCACACTTTCAATGCTTTTACTGTATCCAAACTGTGTCCAAACAATGTAAAACAATTTGATAATATAAGAAATAATAATAGTTCCCATATTACCTTTTGCTACACACAATTTGTTTAAAAAACAGTCACTATGTAGTAGAAATTAACAAAAAAAGCTGCAAAGTAACAGAAATATAAATATAACAATTTTTCCATTTATATGCAAAAATACTTTCTACTGCACATAGGCACAACGAGGAGGAAGGGTTTCTGTTAATGACCAGCTCCAAATGATTTTATTGTCGGAAGTGCAAATAATGTATAAAAACCAGAATCAACATAATTACATCAATATATCAATCTGATACTGATGCTCATCTTTGAATCGATACTATCTATACTTAGATCGATACACCCACCCCTACGACTAACAAACTAAATCCACTTTTATGAAACACTTGGAAATTAGCACTTGATTTGAATACTGAACTGGCACACCAGTACAATCAAATAAGTTAGCAAGTTGGAAGAGCAGGAAAGTATGAGAAAGAAAAATAAATGATGATCATGAGAAATTGTTAGCACAAATGGGTACAAAAACTTAGGAAAAAGAAATAAGCAACATCAAATGACATACTAGCATGAAAATGTAAGTCAATGAAAAAAGACAGTAAAGCGAGATGACTACAGGGTGATCTTTGCTTCAAACTGAATAAAAATAGATCTTGATGTGGGAAAACCTTTCAGGTAATCACTATAAAGGTAAAGAAAACACAGAATGGCAAAAGATTTGTCTTGCAATTTCTTAGACAACACTTTCTTGCAAAAGTCTACTTTAATGATCATAACGGGTGTTGGAAGGCAACATGGCAAGCTTCATGAAAGTAAGAAAAGAATTCTAAAATTAAAATAACTGTTAACACATGTTAGAATGATCTGGAATAAAATGAATGCAGGTTTTATGGTGAAAATCGTTTCTTATTTAGCAAAAAAGGGGAAGGAAATAAGAGTATGTTGAAATCCTAGTAAAGGATGACTAACACAAAACTACTACAGGACAAGTGCCAGAGCTTGGTAAAAAAAAAAGATTAAAAGAAAAGAAAGTATATGTTTTTGGTTTTTTTTTTGTTCAGTGGCCATCTATCCAACAGTCATTTTGTGCACACCCGTTTGTCAAGATTTTGAAGGGAAGTCAATCCCAAATGACAAAAAGTCAGAGAAAGTACATGACAGGTTGCTAGTTCATCACAGGAGTAACATAGACATGGACATGCCCACCCCAAAACCCACTGGCAATTTAGAATCACCACTCAACCAAAGCGTGTGCATTTGGACTGTCGGAGGAAAATATAAATGTTGTAGATATATACACCCCCGCCCCCACACACACACACACACACACACACACACACACACACACACACACACACCCCACCCCGAAAAAAAAAAAAAAACCACCAACATGCAAACTTCATTTTAGAAACCTGAAAAAATTCATCAAGATAACCGTTATTATTGCTGAATATATTCTGAAGACTGCACTTACAATACAAGTCTCAGTCTCAGATATTCTTACTCTGTGCTGTGAATCTTTGTTACGCCCAGCGGGTACACCATTCATGTCTGAAATGGCTCAGTCACTGTGCAGCATTTATTTCCTCTGGCTCCATTTTTTGACAGGTGAGAACAATTCCTTTCGATCTTGGGCACATAGTAAATAGTCACCTGTTGGAAAGTATAGTATATATCCTTCATTCAAGAAAGGAGTGAGTTAACCTCTTCTTCACTTTTCCATATGACCAAAAATAACAAAAAATGGAGTCTAGACGAAAATTCAGACTGGAAGACTGATTAGTTCACCGGGCTCACCTGCGCCGCGCCACGCCCC
>JAVKLF010000161.1:8975342-8989903 GCA_034783495.1 Millerichthys robustus | reverse complement strand
TGTGTGTGTGTGTGTGTGTGTGTGTGTGTGTGTGTGTGTGTGTGTGTGTGTGTGTGTGTGTGTGTGTGTGTGTATGCATGTGTTGGGATTATTTTACATGTGTAAATTAACACAACTAATAAAAATATTAATTAGAAATTAATTGAATAAAATAGACAGATTAGATCTAAACTATACAACAGCATTTTTTTTGTTTGTTCTTGTAATCACATTATTGTTTGTACTGACATGGCTACATGGATTAATGTGACTAATGTGTACATACCTGGTATGGGTTACATACCTAGGGAATACCAGCTAAGTACCATGTGTGTACTCAGTATACTCAGTACATGTTGGGTACTTACTAAAAATAGATTTTGTTTTCTACATGTCATGCAGTATTATGTATTGCTACTTAACTATATTCAAAAATGTTTTTTAATAAAAGTTGCCTCTTTAAACTCCTGCTTATCTACAATGTTGGGATTCATTTTTGTGCAAACGCTGACAAGTTTCTCCCCAAAACTGAGAAATAAGAAGTACCAGTGCAATATTCAGTGCTCCCAAATTAAGTAAAGTCTGAAGAATAAATACTGAATTAGTACTTTTGAATGTTACTGGGATAAAGTTGGCAACATTTGAAGAATGCTGATGTCAAATATTATGCATTTATTGATCAAAGGAGACCGGCTGTAGCAATATTGGGATCATTCAAGACCTTATTACTTTTTTCACTAAAGAATGAATATATTTTTTCTTTTGGTGTCAGTCTGTGTTAGGTTCAGCTGTAGGGTTTGAAGTGAAGTTAAAACATGTCAACACCATTTCCTTTCATTACTTCATCTTAAATCTGCTCCTTACATCTTGTATTAGTTTTATTTTTAAAATGCTTTCTTTATCTGTGTGTCAAAAAATAAATCCAAGAGAATTATTTGGAAAACTAAACTCTGTACCACCTCTGGCACCTTTAGGAGGAGAATTGTACATGAGGCTTCTGGTCACGAGTGTAAAAACTAAAATGCATACATGGCTAAACGATTAGGTATGACAGCTGAAGGACTACATGTGTCCATTGTAAAATTATTTCAGAAAAAAAAACACGAGTGAGAGTGAAGTGGAGGATTTCATGTCAGTGTCTCATCACACAACATATCACAAAAACAAGCTTGCAACTCCTACGGTCATAAAAGCACAACACCCACCAGCAGCATTCAGTGTCTGAATGATCTGCTCTGACAAACAAACCTTTTCTCTGCTTCTTGTGATCATTTCATTCTGACAGGTCATAAAAGTTCAACCTGGGAGAGATAGCTTTTCTGCCTTTCACCCTGCTTTTTACGGTGAGGTAAAACTTTCTACCCATATAAATACTTTTTTTTTTTTCAGAGCAAAAACACTAATGATGCCAGCACGTTCTGGTAGATTTAAAACTTTTTCACCTCTGTGAAAAGAAAAATTTGGAGGACTCATAAAAGAAAGATGTTTCTTCTATCTCAGAGGTCAAACACTTTAATAAAAGAAAGATGTTTCTTCTTTCTCAGAGGTCAAACACTTTAATATTTGAGAACAAAAAAGGATTAAAAAAACTGCCTGTTTTTCTATTTAAAACACTGGTGTAACTTTTTTGGAGCTCATCAAGTATAAAGTATAGAAGTATACCATTAAGTATACCAAATTATAGTACGGTATTGTTTGTACAAGATCACCCTATGGCTCTTTCATTGTGTCGTTTTTTAATATTTTCACTTTGTGTTGATTTATTATCATTAAACATTGGTGTCAATCATTTAAATGTCTGCAAATTTTTGTTTTGTTTGATTTCTTAGCATTTTGTTTATCTTTCATTTCTTTCCTTGTCTTTTTCTTTCTTTTTGTATCATTTGAGATGTCTTTATCATTATGTTATTTTCTTTCCCATCCCATGTTGTGACCCTTTTCTTTTTTTCATTTCATGTGTTTATTTCTTTCCCCTTTATTTTCTTTATTTTCCTTACCTTTATTTCACTTTATGTAATTTACCTTTCTTTCCCTGTTTTCCCCTGTTCTGTTTTTTCCCTCTTGTTTTTTTTCCTTCCCTGACATAGCGAGTGTTTTGGACGATGTGTTGCGAACAGTGTGTCTGAAACAGCTGCTGTGTGCTCGAATTTTCGGCGTGTCCGTGTGCCTTTCAATAAACTTGTTGTGTAAGATGAGTTTAAAGCTCTTTGGACACCCTTTTACAGCTGATGTTCTCGTGCTGAGAGCAGGGACATTATGTTCTTCAGGTGAGGCGGCATGTGGCATTTTATTATCACAACTGTGAGCGGCTGCCTAATGAGGTGAGTGTATTGCATGTTTAGTATGTGCCTTTCAGGACTTTGGAAAGGGATTCCAGCAGGACCAAGCCTGCAGTGTTTCTTTGTGCGGTAGTGGGCCACAGACGTGATCTGTGTGTTTGTTGGAGTGAAACTTGTCAATCTACAGAAATATGTTTTTGAATGGAATCATTGGGCTGTTCATGTAGTGACACCACTTAAGTATTGCTATTGTCTTGGACTAAAGATTATTGTTCTTATGCTGCTTTTTTTTCATTAACATTACTAGTTTTTTTATGTTTGCATTCTCATAATGAAAGCAATGATGCATGCTTGGGTTTTTAACAGCATCTATAGCTGTTGTTTCCATATTTTTCTAAAATAAAGTTGGATTTTATGTAACAAAAACATGCTTAAAGCAACTTGGTGAATGTATTTTTCTTGCTAGGTAATAAGAATGTTGTATATGTGAGCTTTCACTGCTGCAATCAACACTTTTTCCCTCTTTTTTTATTTCCTTGTTTGAAAGCTCAAAGGCAAAACAAGATTGTAGAAACGCTTACTCTTGGGTTTTTGAGTTTTTGAGGGTAGCTAAAGGAATCCTTAGAGGCTGTAGTTGTTCCACCCATCTGCATTCCCAAGAGGTGCATATTTAGTATCTTGAGTCTTAATTGGCCGCACTTGTGAGGATTGGAAGAAAAAGCATGTCTGGTACAGTTTACATGAAATTACACTACTTTGCTGTGTGGAGCATATGTTGTAAATTTACAGATTATTTGTTTTATTATGTTTTCATTATACCCAACCCATGTTTTGATTTCTATACAGAAAGCCAAAGCTCTCTTCAATTAACTTTGTATTTTTGTGACCAATTAGGACTCTTGAAATGAGCAGGGCTAAATTTGGGTGCCCAAAGGAAATAACCAAAGATGTTTATATTGAACTTTAATAAACATGGATGTTCATTCCCAAATACCTTGGTAAAGTTCAATCTTGTGTAGTCAGATTAACATCTTCAGTAATAGCAACAAGATATTTTATTAACACAGCAGCAGTTGGCACATCTCATCGAGAAGAGTAGAGAAGTGCTGAAAGCCAAATTCGCTCCCAGTATCATGGTGAAAATAAAGAGGAAGACTTGGGAGCGTGATGATTATTGACCGTTCCTAAAAGTAGTGGTATGGTTGGTATTTGCAGCAACCTGCTATTAATTTGTGAAGTTCTGTTACAGTCTGCAAATCCAATTTAAATGCTTTTTCACCGTACTGAATGTATATCTGTCCACTCTTTGTTCGTTTGTCATGTTTACGTTGGGCGGGACAAATAAGTTCATCCCTGATGAGGTTAACCACAAACATGAGCTCAACACGATCGAGCGGGTAGGGTCTTAACATTTTTGTGTTGTCCATTGTATGGAGGCTATCTCTCTTTTTTTCTCCATCTTTTCGTCATCTTCCCTGCTTAAGGCTTGGGCTTATTAAAAGTCTTCCTCACAACTCCTAACATTTTTCACTTTAGGAGTTGTCTTAGGGACTAAGACGTCTAGGACTAAGATGCTTTGTGAATAGCTTTTATCTTACCACGGTAGAATTTTTCTAAAATGACATCACTATGAACCACTTTTAGCCTTGGGATTCTTTATGAATACTGGCACTGCTCCAACAGAAAATATAAGTCATTTATTCTATTTTTATATTTGTGTTTCAGTTTAGATTTTATTTATTGGTTCTTTTAAAAACCACGGCCTATCTTTAATTCACAATCTGTTTATTTTGCCACGTTGTATTCTTTGGGTTTTCATAGGCATCGAGGAGCAAAGAAGGCGGGAATGTGGATTTTAGCATTCTGCTGAGCCAAGTCAAGGCAGACGGTTTGATTCCCCTGCAGATTAGGACGCTCCCTTGCTCAAAGCCCCGCAAGATTCGGCTGTCAACACAACACATCTATGTACAAACACAAACCTGACAAACAGCTCAGATTTGTATTCAGAGGCATCAGTGTCAGACTGTGTTTGAATCAGACTGATTGCTTGTGTAACTGAATAGTTTTGTAAAACCTCACAGACCCACTTTTATTTTCATCCAAAAGGCTTTTTCAAGGGCTGTGGCTTTCAGCTCACACATCTTTGCTACTGTAGTTTGCACACTACATGTGTGTGTGAATGTACACTCAGTCATTCATGATCAAGAGCAGCCCACGAGGAGGTATTTCATAAAAAAGAAAAGAAAAGAACCTTTCTTACTCCTCTCATGCACATGCAGATATGTGCAAACACACAGACTTCTCCCACTCTGTGATTGTGCTCTTCATTCTCTTTAGCGATGACTCATTTAAATTTTTAATGAATTCCAACTCTTTGAAGAAAGTAGAGAAGTAGCTTCACTGAATGCTTATGAGATACTCCAACCCTCCCACACCCGGGTTTCTACAACCCTGAGGGAAGGATGCAGCCCAGTACAAACATTTAATGTAATTGGACATACTAAATGTGGGATTATGTAGAACATGTCTTCATGTAAATAGCACTCTGCCATGCATGAATGATTGAACTGGACTAAAAACTCAACATTCTCTTTACTTCTCTGCCAAGTCTTAACTCCTATCAGTCTATCTACCTGTCTATATGATAAACTGTATTATATTGTCGTAAGATGCATTAATAATTGAAGGTTCTCTTGTGGTTCAAAAGAAACTTTCTCAATATTATTTTGTGGGATGATTTTTCCTCCATAAACCAAACTCAATTATAAGAATTACTGCAGACAGAAGCAGCGTAAAAGGTCATCATGAATCATAACGACCAGAACAGATTAGAACAAGCACATAATTTTTAGCAAAAGCATAATCAGTACAGAGTTACTATCTCCTCAGAGAAGAATTACTGATCTAAAAATGGCTGTTTTGTTTTTATTTTTATATAAAGCGCTAATTGTGGAATCTAGTAGAAATTTAAGCAGCTATATCAGCTAATAATCCAACACAAAATTCAAACAAAAGCATTTGGATTAGTATGTTTACTGTGAATCAATGAGGAAGGTGCTTTTCTTCTCATCCCAGCAGGCGTTAAATATAACTTCAAGTGTTTTATTCAACTTTTACCAGAAAAATGCCTTGTTATACACAATATATATGCAATGTCTTATATTTCATCTAAGTAAAACTGCATTCAGTTCTTTCGGCGAGATTTTCAACATCTAGCAGACCGAAACGACACAGAGAGTGATTTGGCAATCTTTTCTTAATGTTTATTCGATACTAAAGTCAATCTACCAAATCCAGTACCCTCATTAAATCTAAAAATGTATTATAAAGCTAATTTGGAGCAATGTTTGGTCCACTCAATGTGATTTAATTGGATCACGCAAATATCTTGCTGCAGACCTGTAGTACAAAACCTAAAATATTTGCTCTTCTCCAAAGTTTCCCTCTAGCATCGGCAAAAAAAAGAAAGAAAGAAATAACGCATAAAGTTTCTACTATAAGATTAGGTTGGGGAGGGGAGTATCTCCTTCACTTATTAAATTCATTCATTAATATCAGTGACATTAAAGGTTTATGACGTCTGCTGAATTAGCTGACAGGCGACAGCAATAAAGCAGAGTATTATTAGGAATAAGGGGACAGGAAAAAGCTCACATTCTTGCTTTAGTGGATTAGTCTGGGTTTCTGTCTGGCCAATAGGCAGACTTGGCTGCTGAAGCCTGCAGATACTGAGACATGACTGGCACATGAGACCACAGTGTGGGCAGTGCTACAATGCAAGCTGTGCACACACAGATTTTATGCCAAATTGCATTCAGCTTTGTCTGCTTTTACTAAATATACTTTATAGGAATCTATTAGAGGCACTTAAAATGGTTAGTTCATGAAGAGGATTTGCCAAGATCTGTTTCTGTGTGATATCATGTAAGCTACACTGTTGAAGAATGGATTTCTGTGCAAAAATGGAGAAGTTCAAGAGAGTGATGAATCAAAATGTCCTTTTAACCTTGCTACAGTCTGAAATGTTGTATGACAGATTCTATGGATGTTTTTGTCTTATCAGTGCGATGAGTTTCCAACATCTTTTACATCAAACTCTTTGCTTTGCATCACGAGCAAAGTCTTTGCTGATAAAATTCTTGCCGCGTAATCAGGAAGATCAGATCTTCTTCTGGTTTGTATTCTGAGCAGGTAAAAAGGTGAGGGGGTTGATTTTGCTTGTGTGTGTGTTTGTCTTTTAGCAAAATATCTTAACAACCACTGGATGGATTTTGTTGAAACCTTCCGAAATCTATCCTTGACTGTACACCATACAGTAACAGAATAATTTTGGGAGCCAACTCAATTCAAGCTGGCTGCCACAGTTTGTCGATCTTTGTCGACTCAAAACTAGTTTTGATGTGGTAGTAGCTGAGAGTCATTCCCAACACATGCTACAAGTGCTAACAGATTGTCCAATGGTCACGTGACCTCAAATATAGCATTATTTTTGAGGTTTGAACAATGTTTGTCTTAACATTTTGGTATTATGTTTTATGTTTGACTGATAGTTCCTTGTATTTTCATATTATATCCGTATATTTCGTAGAGTTTATCTCTGATTGTGTTTTCTGTTCGCTAGTAACCAATGTTTAGTACCTGGTTAGCGTGACGTTTTCTTTTATTATGCTTGTCCTCGTTCCTAGCCAGTCTGTTTCCACAGATCCCCTGATTACCAATTAGTACACCTGTTGCTCATCAGCTATCCTCCCACCTGTTATCATTCACTAACGAGCCCTCCTTGTACAAATGGTTCTCAGTGCCTCAGTCACGTGTCGCTCTTTGTAAATATATTTTGAGTCCTGTTAGTTTTCTTTTTTGCTTGTTTGTTGTCATCACCTGCATTTTTGGATTTTGTTTCACTTTTTTAAATACTTCTAATTTCTACCTGCCTGCATACCTGCTGTCTGACTCTTGGCCCTTAGTTGCCAACAACATTTGACATTCATTATAATTATGCCTAAAATGTATTTCTTATAGGACTCCTGTCAGTAAAATGAGTGTTGCTTGTTATGTTTGTAATTGTTGGCCCACTGTATGAGTTTGCATTAGGTTTATAATTTGCACAAATTGTTTGAGTTCAAAAACAAAAGTGAAGAACGTCTCTGTTTATTCCAGCACTAAAAACCAAAGAAAATCCAACTATGATTCAAAACTAGATTCCGCTTGAACAAAAAGAAATTAGCTTTGCTTAAAATTTGAATAAAACATTGAAAAGCACATACAAACTCACATATCAATCAGGATTGAGTTTCATTAAGAAAAAGTTGCAAAACTTTTAAACATTTAAACCAATATAGCTTAAAAGGTGACAACAGTTTTATTTTAATGATGAATGCTGAGTTTTCAAGCAAAAACTCAGGTGAGTCACTGCCCACTGTGTATTTTTTACATAAATTTGACAAAACAGATCAAAATGTCTGGGTCTGCCCCACTTCCACCTGTTGCTGCTTTCTTTTTCTTTGCAGGGGGGTCTTTTTGCAAATAAATAGCCTGACAAATGAACGCACACACACTCTGATGTAGCGTTGTGAAGAAAGTTGGGTCATCCTCCTCTAATTTTGTCTGTCTCTTGACATTAGCTGATGGTAGCTGCCCGGCAGGACGTCTTTTACTCTGATTTATTAAAAACAGAATGACCATCGATCTCGTCCGGGAATTTTACAGCCTCTTGTCTGATCTCAAATCGCGCAGCTTGAGGGCCGCGGCTGAGACGGGGCTCTCGTCAGGTTAATTAATGGTCTGCAGGTAATGTGTGCAGCGGCTGTCTTGAGCGGGCAGCACACAGGATTTGTTTTCCAGAGAGGGATCGGCCTGTAATGAAGGGCACTTAAGACCACCTGCCAGGAGACCACAGCCGTGATTAAAAGTCACTAAGAGTTCATTTTGACTAAAACAGATTCATCACGGATGAGTTACTGAGACGGAGTGGGGCCATAAACCCAGAGGTTGCACCATGCTTCCATCAGTACGACTCCTTCCTTTGTATCTGTATACAACAGAGGAGACCCCAGAAATGCAGCAGAGGACATGTTTGCTCAACCTGCAGTGTCATGATGAAGCATCTCTCTTTGAGGAATGCAGCGTTGATAAACGATGTGTTGCCCAACCTAGTTTCATTCAACACGCCAAGGGTGTTAACAGCCTGTCAATCCTGCAAGAAAAATGGTAAAAGCAGGAGCTGTAGGCCTGATTTCCAAAAGTGTTTGTTCCAAGCAAACGTGCTGACAATAGATCGTATGACAAATAAAGAAAATGAATAATGCACTTACTAACAAAAGGGAAAAATCAAAATAATACAATATT
Organism: Millerichthys robustus; assembly: GCA_034783495.1. Lineage (NCBI taxonomy): Eukaryota > Metazoa > Chordata > Actinopteri > Cyprinodontiformes > Rivulidae > Millerichthys > Millerichthys robustus. The sequence continues at coordinate 8,981,300 of JAVKLF010000161.1, read as the reverse complement.
CCCACAAAAGCCTATTGGGGTGGCTGCATAAAACACTTTAATTTGAATGAGTAAAATGTTATCAGTTTTCAGAGTTTTCTGCAACGATGCACATGCAAATTATTCATCTCATTTGGACTGAAGCACTTTCAGTCATCCATGTTTGTACCTTAAAATCTGCTGAGCTGCAGATTCTTATCTTCTATCTGCATGAACCATTCCAGGTCCAGCTCAGACTTCAGAAAAATAACAAATTGAAAACAGTGGTATAGGAACTGCTTGTGCAAAAAAAGCCTGGGAGAATATGTTGTGATTGTTTTCATTTCTGTTAATATTTGATCATATTTTTAAACTATAAACACTGAAAAGCTCAGTGTGTATCTTTAATCCATTTGTCTTGAAAAGGCTCTTTGCCTCTGGCAGAGTTTGACATATATTTGTGCAGAAAAGGACAAATTGCCTAATAATAATAAAAAAGAACAGCCGAGATAAGAATATTTTATGTTTTAAGGTACATTATCTTTAATTCTTCATAGCATGAAACCAGACCGTGAATGTGTTTACTTTTTATAACCTACATTGTAAAAAGAGAATGCATAAAAAGGTAAACAAAGGTTTTATCAGCATATATAAAAAAATGCGTATCCTTTAACCAAATGACCATGCAGTACTTTCATATGCTCTCCAAAAACTGCTGAGTTAATTTTTTTTATTTTCTGTTAATTATGACCAACAAAAAAACAGACCGGCAACACATATAAACTTGTCAACATCATTAAACAGAAAGAAATAAGTGAGTCTGTTATAAAGTTTTGGCTTCATTGTGAAAGTTTCAAAACATTTGTCTTAAAAAAAAAGCATTTTGAATTAAATGAAATTGTCACAGAACAACGCCAAAAAAGTCATAACTCAAGTAAAATTTGATTGACAACCTTTTCAAATTTTGTAATATCATCTTAAGTTGTGCATTATTTGTTTACTTTTTTTCAGATTTGACCAAAACAACCCCAATCTTTTGCAAAATGAGATGATAGTTTTGTTTAAAACTCTGGCATGAAACGTAGCAGCCGGTATGCATTCTTTCCAGGGATGCTAGGTTCATGTACTGAGGTAGCTTTTTAAAGATCTAATTTACAGTTACTGTAAGATTTTAATATTAAAAACACTTAGTTTGTGTCTACAGATGACCACCTCATGTCTTCCTCAGGTTATCTGAGGTTGTAACAGAACATGTGGTCGGTGTGTGTTCTGCCAAACGTCACACTGGGCTAAAGGTGCTGCTCCAAGCTAAAAGCTGTAATCTCTCTTGCTCCTGCCAAGTGTGGCCAATAACTGTGTCTCTCAGGCTCATCAGTCTGGTATACAATAAATCAGCCAGGGCTCCAATGCAGGAGCCTCAGAGGCTTGTTTCACATCACATGCAGCCCTTACAGTAAATGTTTCTGCAGACTTGCCCTTCTTACGAGGATTTGCTTGCTTCGCAAATCTAAGTGTTTGAATGAAAAACAGCCATGCATACCCCTCGGAGCTTTTCGAAAAAAATTTCCAAAAGCCGTTTTGATCATTTATGATACAGGAGCTCCAATGCAGGAGCAGATAACAAGTTTATTTGCCCATCCAGAGGGAGCGCTGAAATGGCTGAGCGATTCACTTTGAAGCATCTCCTCAGGTTTCCTATTGTCACAGCAGCAGGGGAGAAACTGACATGCATTTGTTCTGTTTCTCCTGCTGGATTTTGGTGCACGTTTGTGCCGGTGCTTCCACGTGTGTTTGAGCGAGCTGATGTGCTAAGTGGATTTCGAACCAAGCTGAATGCTCAGGCCTGGTATGACAAAAACTCATGGCTTCAGACAGACAGATGTTTCCCTGCAGATAACAATCACAGTGTGGAACATGGCAGTGAGAATAAAGCTGTCGGCTGTGATTACACTCCCTCTGCAGCTTGAACCTGGGGCATACTTACTCCACAGTGCAGACTAGACCCATCTGATTGGATTCACACGTAAATAAATGATTAATGCATTTATGACGATTTCTATTTTTAGACCGGGTGCTGTAGCTGTTTGAAGTCAAAATAAAAATAAAATAAAAAAATTAAAATTGATGTGATCCTCCATCTAAGTTGCTGTATTTTTGCCACAGGTTTTAAAGGCCCCTGGGATAGGAGAAATGGGGTATCTAGCAGCTGTCGAGAGTTGAGTTGAATTTTTTTTTTTTTACTTCAGAGCTATGTTTAATCTCCAAATTGTCCCAAGCAGCTGGAAGAGGAGGACCTGAGCATGTGATACTGAAAGGCAGCAGCAAGGATGTGACTGTATCATGTAGCAGGCACTGCTGTCCTAAAAATGCAGCAAATGTTGAAAAATAAAATTCACATACACCCACACACAATCACATACACACACAAATTCATTGCAGTGTTTAGTATCTTTCACATTCTGATTGACAGCTCCATGGCCTCCTTGAGTGAGAGCTCTTTTTCAGATAACTATGGGGAGAGAAAGGTAAGGCTGTCGGTTGGTTTATTTTTTTATTTTTCCCAAACGTCAGCTGACAAGCAGACCACCACATTGTGATGCATGGAGGCAGCATCCCTAATGTGACTAACTGCCTCAGGTTTTGGCTCCCGCAGGAGGCTGCAAGGCTGAGCTGGGATAAAAATGCCGTAAGAACACAAAATCTCATTGTGGAGAGAAAATCTATTTACCTCAGAAAGCACCAAAGGCCCTCAAACAAAACCGTTCTTCCCCATCACAAAAGCAGTGATCATCCCGCCAAAGGACCATCAGTGATTGATGCTTGTCCTGCAAGAATGATTTCAAATTAAAGGCCTAGCTTTGATTGAAGAAATGCATGTCACACTTGCAACTGGCGTAGCGAATCACTCACAACTACCAGACCAAATTTGAAGTTCAGTATATGTGAAACTGAATTTTACCCAATTCTAATGTTTTGTCTGTGGCTGCCATCCTAAATTGGGAACTGACAGTGGCTCAATTGATTCGTCCTGTAGCAGGTGGTTTGCCAGTTCCAAACCCAGCTCTGTCCTCCTCAGTTTCCTTGAGCAAGACACTTCACTCGCCTTGCCTGCTGGTTGTGGTCAGAGGGCTTGGTGGCATCCATTGGATGGCTGCCTCACTGTCAGTCTGCCCCAGAGCAGCTGTGGCACCATCACTGTGTGAATGTGTGTATGAATGGGTGAATGACCCATGAATATAGTGTGAAGCACTTTGGAGCACTTGGACCTCATAAAGTGCTGCACAAGTTCAGGTCATTTACCACTTAATCAGCTGTGGAAACTTGTTTATTGATTTACTTTATGAGAATTTTATTAAAACCTGGCTAGTGGTTCGGGAAATCTTTTGCTAACAGACTCTCTCACAAACGCATGCACACAAGCGCAGCGTTATTGTCGGTCTTTGCCTTTCAGCGGTGATGGGTGATAATTACATACCTTGAATAGATGGGGTGTAAAACAGAACTGTATTTTTTGTGCGATTTAGGCGTATGTGTTTAACTGAATGGAAGGACCACCATACACTCCTACTCTCATCCATCACGGCATCCATTAATGGTGAGTTCAGGAGCAGTGGGAACTCTTTAAAAGCATTCAGAAAAGGTCACCCATACAGCATTCATCACAGCTGAGTAAGAGCTCCCTCTCTTAATAGATTAGGGCACAAAATGGTCAAAAGTAAATAAAATGCTGCCAAACCGTTTCATTTTTACTTTAAAGTATCACTTTTTAGCTGTTATATCTATGTCAGAACATTTTAGGAAAGTCTTTAATTGTTTGTTCAAACTCCCTTACATTTGTCTGACAAAATGTAATTTATGAAGTTAGTAGTTTATTCACAGTAATTGTTAAAGTAAAGAAAACCCATTAAAGTATTTTTATGATGCTTAATCCATTATTAGGTCTTTTAGATCTAATGTCTAACATTTAAAAAGCTCAAACTGTGAACCACTGTATTTAACTAGCTAACTCTATATGGAAACTATTTCAAATTACTCTTTACAGACAGTGGCATTAATATTTATGATTGCATATATTAAATCAGTCATAGCAGCTGCAAAATTAGTATTTTACCACTTCAGCTAAATATAGTTTGATATATGTGCTGCCGTAGTTATTAGATATACATATTAGAGCTTATTGTGCCTAAAGCATCTAAATGTGTTTTTCAATCACTGATTTTGTCTGACTGTCTCTGAGGGGGGACGTGGATTTAAACAGTGTCAGCAAAATGATGCCCACGGGGTAACAGGGTCACCAGATGGCCTCATTGTGCTGGGTTATATTTTGTTTTATTTTTGTTAAATTGTCACTTATCCTTCTCCTAAATGAATATAATGGCTCTATATATTCAAAGCATTAGTCCTATTTATTAAGGGCAAGCGTTTCAGGCCAGCAAATGTACACAGATGTGACAGCTGGAGATTTGCTGCCACCAAAGGGCAACTTTGATATATTGATACAACGTTTGGGGCATGACCTGCTCTGCCGACGCTAATCAATGTTCACCTCGACTTCCAACATTTCCAGGGACACAAAGATCCCATCCGATTTGATTTGTCTGCTTCAAATGCACAGGAACCAACACAGATGGTAGTTTGTATGCGAGTTTGCTGAAATGAGAGGTAATTTTGGAATGACCTGGTGCAGGTGCTTTTAATGATCTAGGTCTAATGGTGCTGCGTACAGCGTGACGCCAAAGATGCGTGACAGGAATGCTGAGGGGGTAGAAGGATGTGGCACACCGCTTCACAACAACGCCACCTCATTTCTTAATCACAGCTCTCGTGAGCTCCTTTTAGGCATTGGAAGAAAATTTATGGTTTCTGCAGAGTGCAGGCTGAACTGCTTTACATATTACCCATCAGCTCCAGGGACAGCAGTAAAGATTGTTGGTTTGCTCACTGGTTTGTACCTACACAAGTGAAAACATAAGAAAAACCTGATTTTGTGTTTTGTCATCAGGAGTCCAGGGTCTTGCAATGCAAAGTTTTAAATAAAGATGTTGTGCAATCTTTTAGTGCTTAGAGTATGTCTTAGAGATTACTTTCAGCTACTACCACACCAAAGTTTAGCTCTATATCTGTAAAACTGACAGAGTTGTATCCATTCCTGTTTTTGCCAGAGTCGATTGTTGTGGCAGCCATCTTGAATCAGTCCAAACAAGTTTCAATTGAACAAGTAATAGCAACAAGTAATTAGTTTGTGAATGTCGCATTCAAATTCATCAAGTGGTGCAAAAATAGGGGTATTTGCCTCAGCTGAACCGTTTTTCTTGCAATAAATAGTCCACTGTCAGGACACTGAAACGCTCTGTTTTATCAGTTAAAGAGGGGAAATAGGAGCGTTAACGGCCTACCATTAAACACAAACAAGTGGAGCTAATCTTGTAATTAAACCACAGCTGCAGTAGCAGACTTACTATCCTGCAACCCACCAACACCCACAAGAAAAGCAAGGATTCAAACTTTTACACAAACTTTTTATTTTTATCCGATTGTTGTCTCCAACAGAATAGGTTCTTCTAGCGTGAACAGTTTCATTTCAGATGGAGGGCCGCCCACTTTGAGTCATTAAGTCCTATCTGTGCGTCAGCATGTGAAGATCACTTCAGAGTTATCTGAGAGGATATATCATCTTGTTGAATAGAGAACAATTTCCTGACACGGAAAGAAAAAGCTTCTCATTACGCTGCTCTGACAGTTTGTGCATCACACCTCATTTAGACAAATCTCTGGAAATCACCATTCCATTCTATTTTTTTTTTCATAAATACAAACGAGCAAGAAATGTTCAGTGTTGAGCATATTTTAGAATATTTTATGTTCTGTGGCAAAACCTTCAAGATGAATGAGTAAAAAATAAATGACACTGAATATTACTGTTTTCAGTGGCGGGCCGTGCATTTAACATCTAGGCCTTCAGTAGTGCTCCGTCTAAATCAAGCCAACCCTCAATAACTA